>JALIGW010000002.1:236940367-237232867 GCA_023053685.1 Diadophis punctatus similis
ACGTGTGGTCTGAGTTTTAATTGTTCTGTATCTTCTGCCAGAAGGCAACAGTTCAAAAAGATTGTAAGCAGGATGAGAAGAGTCTCTGAGAATATTGTGCAACTTCCTAGAACAGCAAGATGCGAAGATATCATCCAGGGCTGGTAACTGGAGCCCAATGATATTCTGGACAGTTGTAATTATTCTCTGTAGAGCTTTTTTGTCTGCTGTAGAGCTGCTCCCATGCCATGCTAGAATACCATATGTCAGGACACTCTCAATGGTGCTGCGATAGTAGGGCAACAGTAGATGCTAAAATAGATTTATCTTCCTGAGCATTGGACCTTGACTGGATCTTTGGAAGAGGATTGATCAGATTCTTGCATGTCTTGATCTCTGGTGGGAACCATTTTTTCAGATAGCCACAGTTCACGTTTCAGATTTCCTCAGAACCCAAGAGTCTGGAAACTGTCTTTGATGCTTCCAGAACTCCATGACTTTTCTCTGTTTCTCTTCCATTCCCTAATCCTTCTTGCTATGTTCACAGACCAGATTGGAGTACTTCCAAATTCAAGTCCTATACTGAACAGGGATGTAGGCCTGATTAACTGCAGTAAACTGACATTTTAACTCCTTGATTAACTCATAAATTAGGGAAGGGAGAGGAGTGTCCTGCTTCTGATTTCAATTATAAAGTCACAGACATGGTTGCTGTGAAAATTAACAGTTTACTCAAGATCAAAGAGATTGTTGTTGTTGTTAATTGTGAAGTTGTGTCTGACCCATCACGACCCCATGGACAATATTCCTCCAGGCCTTCCTGTTCTCTACCATCCTCTGGAGTCCATTTAAGCTCACACCGACTGCTTCAGTGACTCCAACCAGCCACCTCATTCTCTGTCATCCCCTTCTTCTTTTGCCCTCAATCGTTCCCAGCATTAGGCTCTTCTCCAATGAGCCTTTCCTTCTCATTAGGTGGCCAAAGTTGTTGTGGCTTGCCCGCATCCCGTGCAGCTGGTCGAGGATCCAGAGGACCTAGAGCCACCTATGGCGTGGCACTATCACCCTGTCTACCTGGCACCTGAGTTTGACAGCGATGAGGACTCAGTGCCAGAGGAGGAAGACCAGCCAGGGCCTTCTGCACCTTCTCAGCTGGTGCAGAGTGAGTCCTCAGAGGAGGAGGAGCCTCTGCTGGATGCTAGGGCTCGCAGAGCAGCCAGCAGACGGGATTGGCTTTACAGCCGGAGGTCTCCTCACAGATAAAGCTGAGGGCTAATGGGCCACGCCCTCAGGCTATTTAAGTCCTGGAGCACACCTGAATTGTTGCTGGAAGCAACACCTGTGTTCTGCGAGCATTCAAGACATCTTTGTTCCCGCTCTGAGTTCTGTATTTGGAAATTTCATCTCATTTGCTTTTGGATTCCGGGATTCCTGCCAACTCCAGTGAGTGACGAGATAAGAACTAGGTAATTGCCAGCTTTGCTTTGCCAGCAGTTGAACTCTGGCTGAAAAGCTAACAAAGATAATATTCACCCAGACTCTTGTGCCGTTTGTTTCTGGACTTTGAAAAAACACTGACTTTTTACTAAGAATATTTATTAGTAAAACTTCTTGATTTCCTTTGCAAACGGTTGTATGCGTGTCTTTTCTGGGGGTTCCTGTGCTGGGACACAACAAAAGTATTTGAGTTTCATCTTCAGGATCTGGCCTTCTAAAGAGCAGTCAGGGTTGATCTCCTCTAGGACTGACTGGTTTGATCACCTTGCAGTCCAAGGGACTCGCAGGAGTCTTCTCCAGCACCGTAGTTCAAAGGCCTCAATTCTTTGGCGCTCAGCCTTCCTTATGGTCCAACTTTCACAGCCATACATTGCAACTGGGAAAACCATGGCCTTGACTATACACACTTTTATTGACAGGGTGATCAAGGAGATAATAACAGGCAAAATGTCATGTAAAAGCTTGATTCCAATAAAAGAAATCATGGGTCAGAGTTGCTTTTTAAGTCAGGCTGCAGCCGGATGTTTTTAATCAAAGGATTTATTCCTTTCCTAAATGAAACTCATTTAGAGAATCATAAATTGGAGTTGAGTTAAACTTCTTTCTTGACTTTGGGGGAAGATGACTCTTATTGCTATTATACAAAATAGAATAATACATTTTGATGTCTTCAATTCATATCCAACTCATCTTTATGGGCAACTCCATCTAACCTTTCTTTTTCCATGGCAAAAGTAGTGTTTATCCACTAAGCTATGCTAAGTGATCCTTCAAATTCCAATGTAGGCTAGATCTCATTGGTGCCTTAAAGCATTGAGAAAAGGCTGGGCTTTTCCAACAATTTTCAACAGGTTCAGCAGTGGAAATGTAAAATAGTGGAACTTCCTTCCTTCCTTCCTTCCTTCCTTCCTTCCTTCCTTCCTTCCTTCCTTCCTTCCTTCCTTCCTTCCTTCCTTCCTTCCTTCTTTCCTTCCTTCCTTTAATGAAATGGTGACATAAAAAAGAAGGGAAATATTAAGATGTTCTTGCTGTAGAGAAATGAAGAAACATATTGATTTCATCTACACACAATCATTCACACTAATCACAATTTTAGCCAAACAATGCATTTTATTAAAAAGACACATTAAAAGAAAATCTTACTCTTGTTCTTTTTCAGATGCAGAAAAATGTGCCAACTGTCCAGAAGATCGACATCCAAACAGCAATCAGGATCACTGTATTCCAAAAATTATAAACTACCTTTCTTATAAGGAAAATCTGGGGATCATCCTGACTTCTATTGCGTTATTCTTCTCTATAAGCACAGGCTTTGTCTTGGGTGTTTTCATTAAATTCCTGGAAACACCAATTGTCAAAGCCAACAACCGGGACCTCTCCTACATCCTCCTGGTCTCCCTTCTACTTTCCACCTTGATCTCCTTCCTTTTCATTGGCTGTCCAACTAGAGTGACCTGCCTCCTCCGACAAATAGCCTTCAGCATCATCTTCTCCATTGCCATTTCTTCAATCTTGGCCAAAACAATCACAGTGGTGTTAGCCTTCTGGGCCACCAAACCAGGGAATAAAGTGCAGAGATGGTTGGGGAAGAGTTTAACCAACTCCATCGTAGTTTGCTGTTCTGGTCTTCAAGTTGTCATCTGCAGCATCTGGTTGGGCACTTCTCCTCCGTTCCCTGACAGTGACATGCACTCCCAAACTAGAGAGATCATCCTACAATGCAATGAAGGCTCTGTCACCATGTTTTATGTTGCCCTTGGGTACATGGGCTTCCTGTCTGCTGTTTGCTTCACATTGGCTTTTCTGGCCAGGAACCTCCCTGGGACCTTCAATGAAGCCAAGCTGATCACTTTCAGCATGATGGTCTTCTGCAGTGTATGGGTGACTTTTCTGCCCACCTACCTCAGCACCAAGGGGAAATACATGGTGGCCGTGCAGGTCTTCTCCATCTTGGCCTCCAATGCTGGTCTGCTGGGTTGCATTTTCAGCCCAAAGTGCTATATTATTATTTTTAGGCCAGATCTAAATACCAAAGAACATTTGATGTTAAAATGTTAACCCTAACCCTAAGCCTAAAAAGCCCATTATTTTCCAGAAATGGCATTTAGTAGGCTCAATTAACAGGCTTTGCCCATTTAATGTTTATTTATTAAACTTTTGTGTTGCCCCTCTCATCTAGAGGGGACTCTAGGTGACTTGTAATCAAGAAAAACAAGGTGAAACTTTAAAACATTAAAAGAATAAATAATATCACTACATTGTTCAAAAATTGACAAAGATGGGAGGGAAGGTTGCAAGATTTACATGTAGAGGAGGTATTCCTCCTATTTCTAAAATTACTCCTATCCCTATTCTTCCATAGTTTTAAAGAAACCAATAGCAATGCACCAGAGGTGAAATCTACTTACCTTCCCTACTGGTTCGGAAGTGCACGCTTTGCGTGTGTGCCATTGTCATATGCACTTTTTCACCCTCTGCGCATGCACAGAAGGCTTTGCGCATGTGCAGAGGGTTAAAAACAAAAAAAATGGTGACATCTGGGCAGGTAGGCAGAGCCTTGCACTGCCGCTGCTACCAGTTCTCTGAACCACTGGCAGCCGCTGCTACTGGTACGCCCGTACTGGGCTGAACCAGTAGCATTTCACCCCTGCAATGCACCAAATCTTATTTATAGTCACAATAGTGTGGGTAAAATCAATTTCCAGATAAATTAGATTGTTTAGTAGACAAATTAAGATATAAGGAATGTGGCCTTGTAGCTCATAGTGACCCATGGTAAATTTTATCAGAATATTCCCAAAAGCAACCCCTGAATCTGAAGATGCAAATGTTTCTTCTAATTAAGACAATTTTTCTTTGTAAATAACAGGAGGGCAAGATGTTATTCAGGGTTTCTTATATTGCTATCTATGAACATGCAGCTATGTACCATTGTCTCCTTTTTCATAACCCCCCTCCTTTCTGAAAATGTATAAATATTCATATACATATACATATACATATACATGTGTATGTCTGTGTCTGTGTCTGTGTGTGTAGCATTTTTTGCTGATAAATGAAAATAAACGAAGACTATTCATTTATCAGCAAAAAAATCTACACATATAGAAGATAGTGTGTCGGCTATAGAAACTGCCTGGATGGTCCCAGAGAGGGGCCGAAAGGCAAAATGAAAGCTGTGATGCTTTCTCCCATATTTGGGTACACCAGGATAATACGACAGAAACACACACACATACACACACACGTGTGTGTGTGTGTGTGTGTGTATGTGTATGTGTATGTGTATGTGTATGTGTATGTGTATGTGTATGTATGTATGTATGTATGTATGTATGTATGTATATATATATATATATATATATATATATATATATATATATATATATATATATATATATATATAACATTTTTTGCTGATAAATGAAAATAAAGGGAGACTATTTATTATATATATATAATAAAACAAATTTATATGGCTTCCAAACTTATCCATAGATGAAATGAATCTGGGCTGCTTACTGTCAGTCTTGGATCCATCTTGGGACAGATTTCTAAGGCTGCCACAATGAGGGGTGGAGGGGGGGTGAATAAAGTGTGGGAAAGAGAAGAGAAAGGAGTATAGCCATAACAACATTCTTTCTCATGAGCTCAAGGCCGACCTGCTGGCACCTGGAGGGGCATGGCTAGAGGTTGGCAGGAGAGGAGAAGCAAGGTGATAGGGGCATATGATGGGAGTGTTGTAGAATAGGGGCAGGGAGAAGTTTAGTGTGGGAAGTGGGGGGAACACAAAGTTTCAGATTAGGGTTTTCCCCAGATGTGCCAACATGACTTCTCTGATAAATTCTTACTTTGATGGACTTTGTCTAGGAGTTCTGAATTGTACTGAGAGCAGGGGTGAAATGTGAAAATTTTCCCTACCGGTTCTGTGGGCGTGGCTTATTTTGTGGGTGTGGCTTGATGTCTGGTGGGTGTGGCTTCAGGTGGGTGTGGCTTGGTGGTCAGGTGACCAGGTGGGCATGGTTTAAATCTGTTAAACACATTTAACAGATTTAACAGAGTTGAAAGAAGGGACCTTGCAAGGTCATCTAGTCCAACCCCCTGCCTAAGCAGCATTGCAAAAGCACACAAAATGGCCCCTGCCACAAGCATGAGCCTCACAGAGCAACAAAGAGCTGAAAAAAAGTTTGGAATAAAATGAAAGTACTCAAAAAGAAAATTATCCATTAAAGTGACTTTATAACAGAATGCTAATATTTGGGGGCTAGGATGCAGAATTCAGATCATTCCAGTGACATTTCTGAAACAGATTGTATAATATGCTTTTTATTTGAAATAGAATCCAACACAACAAATCACTCCTATGAGCATTTACAGATGCTTTTTTCCTTCATGCATAGTCAGTCACAACATGCACTATATGTTTCTAGTGATGCCTACATAAATATATCCCTGTGTTAATTCTAAAGTGAAATGTTTTCTTACGCATTATATAAAGAATTAGTTTGTTTCAATGCAGTCTATGTTTAAGTACAAGCTTTCTTTTTAATTAGGAATTACATGAAGGAATTACATGGAAACCCATGCAGGCAATTGAGTGGGTTGGCAGAATAAAAATGCTCAGCTCCTCTCTAAATAAGAGAGTTGCTGAGAAGTGTGCTTCCAACATAAAATATAGCTCTTCTCCCATGAATACAATTCCCCAATAGCCCCTAGGAAAACAATATAAAAATGTACAGGATTTAATTCTGTAAGCCAAGAAATGGGAAAACAACAAAATGGAAAGTGCTGGTTTATGCTCTCAAATATAGTTAGTAACTAAGCAAAATCCTAAACGTGGATTAATAAGACACATGAAAACCAAAACACGGAGATGAAACTTTATCGTAATTTACTACCTTCAGCTGAGAATCAGAACTACGGCTCCCAACAGCCCCTGAGGCTTTTATCTTTAAACGGAAGCTAGGTAATTAGAAAGATGATTTAAATAACTGAGAGGAAGCCAGCAATGGAGCTTAAAGGGGACGCGTCTAATTCAGAAGCTTTGGTAAGAAAAGCGGCCGGGAAGGTTGCGAAGTAAGCAGAAACCTGGCAACAAGTTCCAGGGTTTTAAAGACAAACATTAGCAGAGTAGCCCATTATTTGTTTTTAAGAAAATGCAGAAATAGTGAGGAAGGAAAATGAAGTTGGCCAAGTAAAAAGTGTGGAGAACGTGAGTAAAGAAAGGCTGTTCTGGTGAGGCAGAAGCAGGCGGGGGGGGGGGGGAGGAATAGTATTCCTTCTTACACACTCCAAACTGCTGCTGCTGCTACAAGCCCATCTCTGACTGCAGGCATGCGATTTTGAGGGCAGGCTTTTCCAAGGCCAGTCATAGAGGGAAAGAGATGAGTACCGGACTTCCACCGCTCATGCAGGGCTGCAGAGCAGAGACAGGGCAAGCAAGCAGCGATGGGGGGGGACTGGTTCGGGGGCGTGGCCAGCCAGCCGTCGCTGCTGGTTCGGCGAACTAGGCCACATGTCCGCTACCGGTCCTCCCGAACAGGTCCGAACCGGGAGCATTTCACCCCTGACTGAGAGTTTATTTGGAACGCTGACATTAACCCAAATCTCCTAAAAAGAAAAAACTTCCAGTGCTTTTTTGCACAGCGGTGCCACTGTCCAGGGAAGCGGAAAAACTCAGGGAAGTCTCGGTTCTGAAGGAACTGGCAGATGAGATCTCAGAACCACTGAACTATATCTTTCAAAGATCCTGGAGTAACGGGGAACTGCCAGAGGACTGGAAAAGAGCTGATGTAGTTACCATCTTTAAAAAAGAAAAAAAAATAGATCCAGGAAACTACAAACCTATCAGCCTGACCTCAATACCAGGGAAGATTCTGGAAAAGATAATCAAGCAATGAATCAGCGAACACCTAGAAGCAAACAAAGTAATCACCAAAAGCCAACATGGGATTGTCAAAAGATCATGCCAGACTAATCTTATTGCATTCTTTGACAAAGTGACAAAACTAGTGGACCAGAGGAATGCTGTTGATATAATTTACTTGGACTTCAGTAAGGCATTTGATAAAGTAGACCATAACCTACTACTAAATAAAGTAGAAAAATGTGGGTAAGACAGCAACACCACCAGATGGATTCAAAACTGGCTAACCAACCGCACTCAACATGTAGTGCTCACTGGAACTGCATCTACATGGATGCAGTGGAGTACCCCAAGGCTCTGTTTTAGGCCCAGGACTCTTCAACATCTTCACCAATGACTTGGATGAAGGGATAGATGGGAAACTCATCAAATTTGCAGATGACACCAAACTGGGAGGAATAGCCAAAACTCCAAAAGATAGGCTTAAGATACAGAAGGATCTTGATAGACTTGAACATTGGGCGCTTTTTAACAAAATGAAATTCAATGGTGAAAAAAGTAAGGTTCTACATTTAGGCAAGAAAAACAAAATGCGCAGGTACAGTATATGTGGTACCTTGCTCAACAGTAGTAACTGTCCAAGGGATCTTGGAGTCCTAGTGGACAACCATTTAAATATGAGCCAGCAGTGTGCAGCAGCTGCCAAAAAAGCCAACACAGTTCTAGGCCCACCCACAGTCGCCGCTACCAGTTCGCCCGAAGTGGTGCAAACCGGCAGAATACCACCTCTGATTCCCACCAATCTCTGGAGGGAAAATACCAGACTGAAGGACTGCAGGACTCCATTTGCTGGGTGTTTAGGGATCTTCCTCCAGCATAACTTTCTGGACATGTCCTAACAGGAAGGACCACAGCCACATTTTCATTAACTCTGCACGTGGAGTCTAGGAAGTACTTTAGGATCCCCAGAGGAGAGGTTGTTTCTCACTGTAATTATCACTATCCTGGTCTTTGAAATGTCATTTACTACTTCTATAGTGACTGTCTTGGAGGTAAACATTAGACTGAAGCAACATGGAAAGTATCTCACATCAGAAAAGGATAAATGCATCAGGCTACGCTCTGGGTGGCACAAATTTTGGGACAGGAAGGGCTGCGCTCTTGAATGTACATTTCTCTTTTTGACCGGTGAAATCCAGTTTGCCTATAACTGAAGCAGGAAACCTATTGGCATTACCATTTTGTGTGATTGCTTTGAAGTCTTCTAATTCACCTTCTCCGTGCTTAGAAACAGGAATTGGATGGATTCAGCCCTCTGAATTATGGATCTCCTGCTGCTGATTCTGATGCTGCTGGTATTCCAGCCAGTCTTTGGGAAGCTTAGAATGAAGTGCCCTCTGAATTTAGAGAACTGGGATGAAAAAAAGCCATGGAGCTATTACAGTCCAGGAGACCATATTATTGGTATAGTTGTCACTGAAACAAAGATACCACATGCAACCTCGTCTTTCAATACGGTTCCTTCTCGTCAGTCTCACTTGTAAGTCATTCATTGTGATGGAATTCATTTCCTTCCATTAGGAGATAGATAGATAGATAGCTTTTATTGCGGTCGGAGACCAATTTAAAATACACATAAAAAGGGGGGTAAATTTTACAAATATAGATAGATCATGTGACAGTACACCATCTACTACAATCTATACCGTCAATACTAGTGATCCTCTACCGTAAGGGTTACCCGTCTTTTCCTCCTTTTTTTTCCAGCCACGACTGCAGCAATTTTTTTTTGCCACCTTTGAGGTTATATTAGGGTCTATATCCTGGAGTAGGAAATAAAGGCTGAACAGATCCGGTGAACCAGGGAATCTCTGGGAAATAGGGGAGATGAATCTTGATTTTATATTCCATTAGGAGATATAACACCCTTCTTATTAGTTCACTCGCTCCTATTCTGCAGTGCCTCTCTAATTTCTTGAATTGTTTTGATTTTCATGGCTTCTCTCTTTTGCTTTATTTTGTGGAAGAGACTCAAATCCAAAGATGGAGTAAAAAAAAATCCTGAAAAAAGGTTCATATTATTTATTTATTTATTTATTTATTTATTTATTTATTTATTTATTTATTTATTTATTTATTTATTTATTTATTTATTTATTTAGTTATTTAGTTAGTTAGTTAGTTAGTTAGTTAGTTAGTTAGTTAGTTAGTTAGTTAGTTAGTTAGTGTATGTATATGCTGCTCAATCTCGCAGGGACTCTGAGCGGCTAATATTATTTTCCTCTCCCCATCCAATCCTGACTTCATCATTTGAATGCTGACTTTTGTTAAAAAGTAGTGAAAAGTTGGACTGGGGTGACATGATAGTGGTTCCAATATCTCAGAAAGGGTGCAGAGAAGAGCAATAAAGGTGATTAGGGGACTGGAGGTGAAAACCTATGCAGAATGGTTGCAGGAATTGGATGTGTCTAGTTCAGTGAAAAGAAGGATCAGGGGAGACATGATAGCAGTGTTCCAATATTTGAGGGACTGCCACAAAGAAGAGGGGGTCAACCTATTCTCCAAAGCACCAGAAGGCAGGACAAGAAACAATGGATGGAAACTAATCAAGAAAAGAAGCAACCTAGAACTAAGGAGAAATTTCCTGATAGTTAAAACAATTAAATGGTGGTACTAATAAAGGAGAATATTTGTAGCTCAGGGTTGACTTGAGGGGTCCTTGGTGCTCTCTGAGCTTGCTTGTTTTCTTGCAGACATTTCATTGCCCGAACTAGGTAACATCAGTGCTAGTGTGCGAGAAAACAAGCAAGCTTAGAAAGCACCAAAGACCCCACAAATTAACCAGTGGAATGGCTTGCCTTTAGAAGTTGTGGGTGCATTTAAGAAGAGACTGGACAGCCACTTATCTGGAATGGTATAGAATCTCCTGCTTAAGCAGGGGGTTGGACTAGAAGACCTCCAAGGTCCCTTCCAACTCTGTTATTCTGTTAGTGAGTGAAAGGATTGTAGATGCCTCTCCCATCCCCTTTCCATATTTGTATAACTCCTCATTGATATTCAATTCCTGATATTTATAGGAATAGAAAATAGAGGATACAGAATATTCCTACAATTGTAGAATTGTTTTTCTGGACCACTTTTGAAACATTCTCATTCTTTTATGATGATTCTACCTGAATAATTGAAATATTTTGAATCCCGGTAAAGGGTTTTGGATCACTGTTATATAATGTCAACATAAGAGTCAATAGACCTGTGCAGATAAAATTGAAAAAAAAAGTAAGTTGTTATTGGTGCTTTTGATGATGCTAATAACATGAATGTTTTTACAGACGTTTACCTTTGGAACAATCAAATCTCTTCCGCTACATCTTTGCCATTCAATTGGTCAACAGGAATCCCCAACTCCTTGACAACCTCACACTGGGCTACAGCATCCATGACAACTATTTGAACACAATTGGCACTTCAGATGCCTTGCTGGACATGCTCTCCACTGGAGAAGCCAGCGTTCCCAACTACAGCTGTGGAAGGGAGGACAACCTTTTGGCACTTCTTGATGGTGCTCTCAGAGATATCTCCATGCAGATGTCTGTGTTACTTGGCATCTATAAACTCCCACAGGTTTGTGTGTGTGCTTCTCTATCTTGTAAAGTGAGTGGGGTGGTGGTGAGTGAGTGATAGATCCAATCATATTGTTGCTATGGAATTCAAGAGCTGCTTTTAACAGTGGTCACTGAAGGTGTCATTGCTGGGGATTGGGATCCACAGTGGGGAGAGGGCCAGGGTCAAAGCAGACATACTGTTGTGGCCTGCTCGCAGCTTGTGCAGCCTGGGCCTTTGGAGCCTTCAGTGTCTTGTGGCAGTGCTGAGAACGGAGAGGCTACTAATCCATTCCGGAATGCCAGAGCACGCCGGGCGGCCAAGAGGCAGAAAGGTCTACTCCAAAGGAGGTCTACTCGGGAGTGAGACCTGGGGCTAATTGGCCACCACGCCCTTAAGTCTATTTAAGAAGAGTCGATGCAGCTGGGAAGTTGTAGAGAACAACGTTGGAAAATCTGTCTTGATCAGAGTTTGTTTGGTGCTTCTCTGTCGCGTTTTGTTATCAGAGACTGAACTTTGCTTATGAAGCAGCAGTTCTCTCAGCAATTACAGATTGGATTAATTTAATGGAAGAGAGTGTATTAAATATTGAGGGATATGGTTTGCTTTATGGGTGGCATGCCTATTTAATATATGATAAAAAGATAGACAAAGTTTTTAAGAGTCATATATTAAGAAATGCTTTATTGCGTGTCTGGAAAAAGTACCAATGGAAGTTAAATGATAAAATACCTTGGTGGACAGTACCCAGACACGCAATAGAAAATATAAATTTGGAACAAAACCTAGATAAGATTACATATAAAGAGACTGAACTTTGCCAACTCTAGGAACTTTGTCAACTCCAGGAACTTTGCCAACTCTAGGAACTTTGCCAACTCTAGGAGCTTTGCCAAGTCAAGAAACTCTGTAAGATAAGTGGACTTAATTGGCTCGTCATTGTTGGCGACTTCTTTGAACTAGTACCCGATACTAATGAAGTGAATTAGTAGCTGGGGGTTTGCCAAGGAAGTTTGTTTGTAACATTGGTGTGTGCATCCTGTACGGATAAAAGATTATTAGTAAAAATCTTACTGTAACCTGCTTGTGTGGCTGTGTGCTTTGTGGGGACAGAACACATACCCTCTTATGACTTCATCCCCATTGCGTTGGGGGATTCTGATTGTCATTTTTGAAGGTCAAACAATCAATCAGAATAGAGCTGGAAGGGACCTTGGAGGTCTTCTAGTCCAGCCCCCTGTTCAAGCAGGAGACTCTATACCATTTCAGACAGGTGTCTGTCCAGTCTTTTCTTTAAAACCTCCAGTGATGAAGAACCCAAAATTCTGAAGGCAAGCTGTTCCACTGGTTAATTGTTCTCACTGTTAGGAAGTTTCCCCTTAATCCCAGGTGTCTTCTCTCGTTGATTAGTTTCCATTCATTGTTTCTTGTCTGGAAACAATGAAGGTGAAGAAAGAAAATTTTAAAAAAAGCTGTTCTGTACAAAAGGCAGATGAAGCAGTGATGGAAGCTCATATTTTGTACATGATCTTGGCCAAAATAATGATATTTTCAAAAATGAACAAATCATAGATTTGGGGAAAGAATCCCAGTGGACTAGCTTACCTACAACTGATAAAACATATATTCGAGCAAAATCTCAGCATCTGGGCACAATGGTTTAAGTATGAACAATTTAACCAAGTCTTTACAATTGCTTTTATTTGCAGAGCTTCATAGATAGAAGACATAACACATCTATTATTTAAATTTCAGTTGTATAAGAGAGATCAGTATCTTGGATCACACATTAATGTGATGACCTATTGATATTTTAAGATTAAAACAACATATTCCCTATGTGATGAGAATTCAAAATGGGCATATAATATGGCTTAAACAAAGCAGTTCAGTTCAAATCTCCATATCTGGGTAGGATTGCTATAAATTGTAGGGGTAATACAGAAATGATTTTCATTTTTTGTTCTTATTCTTTGTTTACTTAATTTACTGGTATGTTTTATATGGTATAAGGCAGTGGTGGGTTCCTACCAGTGCGGTCCACTCTATAGCACCGGTAGCGGCCCACTGGTGACGTCACAGTACCGGTGCGGTCGGTTGCCAATGCCTGGGCGCCACCATTAAAAAAAAATTAAAAAAATTTTTTTTTTAAATTTCTTCTGCGCATGCCCAGAAACCTGACAATTAAGTCTTTCCCCATCCCTTCGCTTGAAAATAATAAGAAGCTCACATTTGACACTTTTCCTTCACTTTTGCCTAAAGCTTCCCAAAGTGGGCGTTTTCCAAAAGCTTAACCTTTTATACTGTTAATTTTATACAGTTTTATATTGTTATTCTTTAAACAAAAACATTGAGGACTGTTAAAAGATACTGTTCTTTTAACAGTCCTCAATATTTTCGTCTAAGGAATCCATGACTGAAACCAAAAATGCTGTATGAGATTTGCTTGTCTTTTAACTATAGCATTTTCTGCATATAAAGGTTGCTGTGTTGCCATGGTGTAACACGCACTTTGTATGCAAAGCTTTTCATGTAAGGTATAAAATAGCAAAAATAGTAGTAACATCTCTCTGAAATAACTAATATTTGACCGGCAAGCCACGCCCACCCGGTCACATGGCTGGCAAGCCATGCCCACACGATCACATGGCTGGCAAGCCACACCCACAAAATAAGCCACGCCCACAGAGTGGTAGTAAAAAAATTAGGAACCCGCCCCTGGTATAAGGTCTTATTAATGTCCTGTGTTTTATATTCTGCGTCTTGTTATGGCCTCAAGAATAATCAACAATAAACTATTCTAAGATGTGCATGAGAACCAAATTGGATTTATTACAATCTCGTATTTTGGACTTAATTTGACCCCAAAGATAACACAGCATTCTTGCTGCTTTTTCAGATCAGTGATAAAATTGCTTCAGAGGCTCTGAGTGATAAAAGTCGATTCCCTTTTTTCCATCCGATGCTCCCCAAAGAAGGCTTCCACTACCCACAAATTGTCCGAGTGCTCCTCCATTTCAGATGGACCTTGATTGGCCTCTTTGCTTCTGACACAGAGAATGGAGAACATTTCTTCAGGACATTTACTCCTATGCTTATCAGGAATGGAATCTGTGTTGTTATATCACAACGATTCTCAACAACTGGGCATGTAAGACCCCTCAGGGATGCCTTCACTAAGTGGAGACAAGTCAACGTCTTTGTTCACTTCATAGAACATGTTCCCCTTTTGGAGAGAATTTTCCCTTTCCATGTAACGCTTATACATTTGCCAGAACCCATTGAAGGGAAAGTCTGGATCATCACAGTTTTGGGGGAATATTTCATGGGAAAGCACAGACTTTTCAGATACATTCATAGCGTTTGGACTCTTGGCTTTCAGGAAAAAGAACAACCAGAAGATGATGCCTATGAAATCAATATATTTGTAGACCCCCGGTTTAAAGAGAAGTGTTTTCACTGTTTTTCTTCAAAGCATGTCTTTTCTGTCAATGGCCAGAGAAGATGCTACCAGAAAGCAGCAGTGGAGACCCAAGCAAAAAGATACAGGACACAGATTTCAAATAAGCACCGTGTTTACAGTGTCATTAAGACACTTGCTGGGGTCTTGAAGTCTGCATATTCCTCCAGAACAAGAAGGAGAAGGAAGGCAGGTGAAGAGAATTTGGAGACTCCAAAGCTGCAGCCGTGGCAGGTATGGGGTCATTTTTCTTCTTCTTCCATATGGAAAACCTTGTATTTGTCTCTCTCTTAAAATTCATTTCGGATTTTTTTTTTCAGCCCATTTTGGTAAAACCTCAAGATACATTTTGAATTTTATATCTGGTTCTATTTATTTATTTGTTTGTTTGTTTGTTTATTCATTCATTCATTCATTTATTCATTCATTCATTCCTTTATCTCAGGTATTCATTAGATTGATTTGCCTAACATCTCTCTTTGAAGTGAGTTATACGTTTAGTCTTCCAATGTTATATCATCTTCCAATTGATAGCTATTCAATTCCCTTTCATCCAAATCATTAATAATATTATCAAAAACCATTAAAATAGTCCTATTGCTAATTTATTATAATCAATGACCAGTGTACATATTTAGTAACACGAAACGAAATTTTAGCATTACATTGTTCACAATTTGTTTGTTACTATATGAGATACCATACTTTGTCAAGGCCTAGTTCTAAGTAAATAGATTTTTTTATTGGATTTTACATATGCACTATCAGGAAATTATAAATAATTTTCTGGAAATGGTATTTTTGCAAAGAGATCCAAATACTTGGTATAAATCTTGCATCACAAAATCGTGATTCATAAACATTTCCTTCCTATATTAATAAAAATACAGAAGAATACATTATTATTATTTTATTATTTAGTGAGATTTATATACCGCCTCATAGTGCAAGCACTCCCTAAGCGGTTTACACCATTAAGCAATGTATATATTTATATTGCCCCCAACAATCTGGGTCCTCATTTTACCTACCTCGGAAGGATGGAAGGCTGAGTCAACCTTGAGCCGGTGAGATTTGAACCGCTGAACTCAAATGATCATAGTCAGCTAAAGTAGCCTGCAGTGCTGCTCTCTAACTGCTGCGCCACCTCGGCTCATACATGCGCAAGGGCTAATTGTTATTCACAACTCCCCAGTTTTCTGAGAAATATTGAAACTTATTTAAGAACAATTTCTAAGGCAGCTTTTATCCACTTAATTTTCACACTGTCTCACTTAACTAAGTCCTGCTTTAGAATGACATGTTCTAGAATGTTCCCTTTTGTCGATTATATTCTACCAATTTATGATTGATACATTTTGCTGAAACTTTGTTTTTCACTTTTCCAGATAGCGATGACACTTGTTCTCCCAACTAAGCTTATCTGCAAGTTAGACACCTATAGAAAAAAGATTAAAATGTGCAGAGACCATATAGGAATCCAAGGTTTCTGCTTTTAAAATTCCTGGATGTGTCCATTTTAGTTCCATTCTAGTTTCCATTCTAAACAAAATGCACAGGTACAGTATATGTGGTACCTTGCTCAACAGTAGTAACTGTGAGAGGGATCTTGGAGTCCTAGTGGACAACCATTTAAATATGAGCCAGCAGTGTGCAGCAGCTGCCAAAAAAGCCAACACAGTTCTAGGCTGCATTAACAGAGGGATAGAATCAAGATCACGCGAAGTGTTAATACCACTTTATAACGCCTTGGTAAGGCCACACTTGGAATACTGCATTCAGTTTTGGTCGCCATGATGCAAAAAGGATGTTGAGACTCTAAAAAGAGTGCAGAGAAGAGCAACAAAGATGATTAGGGGACTGGAGGCTAAAACATATGAAGAACGGTTGCAGGAACTGGGTATGTCTAGTTTAATGAAAAGAAGGATCAGGGGAGTCATGATAGCAGTGTTCCAATATCTTAGGGGTTGCCACAAAGAAGAGGGAGTCAAACTATTCTCCAAAGCACCTGAAGGTAGAACAAGAAGCAATGGGTGGAAACTAAACAAGGAGAGGAGCAACTTAGAACTAAGGAGAAATTTCCTGACAGTTAGAACAATTAATCAGTGGAACAGCTTGCCTCCAGAAGTTGTGAATGCTCCAACACTGGAAGTTTTTAAGAAGAGATGGACAACCATTTGTCTGAAGTAGTGTAGGGTTTCCTGCCTAGGCAGGGGGTTGGACTAGAAGACCTCCAAGGTCCCTTCCAACTCTGTTGTTATTATTATTAGTTTCATCCCTTTCTGGAGAAGAATGAGTTTTACAATCTTTCCCAGAAGAAACTCTACTTGGACCAAAATGGAGATGTAACAGCAGATCTGGACATCATAAGCTGGGTGGTTCTCCCCATGAAGCATTCTATCAAACAGCACCTGGGCATTTTTAAAAGACAAAATATTGTTATCAACCAAGATGCTCTTTCACGACTAAAGTTACTCAACAAGGTAGGAGAAATATTGCTGCCTCTTTCTCTATTGTCCTAAGCCTTAAGACCCATTTCAAGTAAGCCAGTGGTGGGATTCAAATAATTTAACAGCCAGTTCTCTGCCCTAATGACCAGCTTGGTAGTCATGTGACTGGGTGGGCGTGGCCAACTCGACATCACTCACGTCACTTCTCCTCGCCTGGCCTCTCGTGACTGTGGGGATGCTGCAACGGTCGTAAGTGTGAAAAACGGTCATGTCACTTTTTTTCAGTGCCATTGTAACTTTGAAGGGTCACTAAATGAACTGATGTAAGTCAAGGATTACCTGTACAAAAATACAAAAAGCTTCCTCGCTTGCACAAAACTGTCCTAAATACCAATCATTAGATTAGAAACACCTGCAAGCTGAAGTTACAAATCAGGCAGAGGTGAGAGAGCACCTTGAAGAATTAAAATAGTTAAAATGCAGTGATAACTGTCAGCAGCCAACTCTTGCTCACAAAGTGAAGCCCTTTAGCAGAGAGGTCATTTAAGCTCTCCAGAAAGTGGGTGGGCATATTTGGACTACAAAATGCTGAAACAAATTAACAAATTATATAGGGAACCCAGGTTCAAGAATGTCAAGTCCCAGCAAAGTACCAGCACAGAAAAAAAATACTCGGGAGAAGCTCAGGCGACAGTAAGTCTAGGCGTACTGCCAAGAATGTAATAAGGGAGGCAGTTTCTGTAAGCAGGGCAATAAAGATTAGCCTAGAAACAATACCAGAATGCCTTCCTTACAGGATTAGCCCTGTAAAGTGGGGAAAAAAACCAAAAGGAGATTTCTTCCAACAACTGGTTCGCCAAACTGCTTAGAAAGTTAACAACAGGTTCTAGCGAATAGGTGCAAACCAGTAGAATCCCACCCCTGAAGTAAGCTAAGCATGGTCACCATTATTTAATGTTGAAGTTGTGAAACTTGTTCTCAAATAGCAAAGGAGAAAGCAATTTTGTTAAGTAATTCCTCAGTTTGATGTTGGACTACATGTGATAAAATTGAATCAAGACCAGATGGAATTTATTTATTTATTTATTTATTTGGTATTCTTATATGCCGCCCAACTCCCGGAGGACTCAGGGCAGCGTACAACAGAGAAAAATACAGAATAACCAATTCATAAATAATATTTAAAAGCAATATAAAAGTTAAAAGACTCAATATTTAAAAATCACCCAACAGGCATTCAACAACCATACATACTTGGGGGTGAGATCGAGTGGATTAGGCTCTACCCCCAGCCTGCAAGAAGAGCCATGTCTTAACGGCTTTCCAGAAGGCCAGCAGAGTGGGGATAGTTTGGGTCTCTGGGGGAAGTTGGTTCCAGAACACGGGGCCGGCCACAGAGAAGGCTCTCCCCCTAGGGCCCACCAGCCGGCAGTGTTTGGCCGATGGGACCTGGAGGAGGCCGACTCTGTGGGCCCTAACCGGTCGAAGGGAAGTATGAGGCAGAATGCGGTCCCGGAGATAGCCTGGTCCTAAGCCATGAAGGGCTTTAAAGATGGTGATCAACACCTTGAATTGGACCCGGAGACCGATGGGCAACCAATGCAGCTGGCGGAGTATAGGTGTCATGTGGGTGTACCTAGGCACACCCACCACAGCACGCGCAGCCGCATTTTGCACCAAATGCCTTAGTTCCAGTGGCAACAAAGAATGTCTTAGTTCCAGTGGCAACAAAGAATAATAGAGTTGGAATAGATCTTGGAAGTCTTCTAAAATAAATAATAAAATAATTTATTTATTTATTTATTTATAAATACATAAATAGATAGATAAATAGATAGATAGATAGATAAATAGATAAATAGATAAATAGATAAATAAAGTTTTGGAATTACAATTCAGCTTGATCTGATTGGGGTCCTGAAAGAACCATAGACTGTGATGTTGTAAGCAGTCCAGATAGAGTCTGATTTAGCCTGCCGGGATGGTACAATATGCTTCTAGGAAGGAAGGAAGGCTTTTAGTTCACATGAAATCAGAGTGGCTGGTCCAATGTGAATGTGAATGTTATAATGCCCTGATCCAGAAAGCTGAAACACTGAAACATGACTGTAAGAAAAATTAATTAGGCAGGAGTTCAGATTAATAATATAAACAGATTTATTACATACTTTGCACAAAGGTCCCCCAAATTTGGACAGAAGACAGAACTTCTGATGCAAATAGAGGCAAGGCCATTATCCAGGCCCATGGTTTATATACAGAACATGGCTCCGCCTTACTCCTCCCATTCTCCTCACATCATATCGTCCAACCTCCCATTATGTAACATCCTAACACAGTGTTTTCTAGCTAGGAAAAATCCTAGAACCTATCCATCATCCTGACAGCTGCACACTTCCTCTCTCTGTGTGAACTTGTGCTTTCCCATAAGCTTATATCATGTAAACATGTATTTTTGTACATTCCCAGCTTCCCTCAGCATAATTTTGGTACAAACATATTCTGTGTATGAGGACAGTGGAAAAGAGCTCACATACATAAAATACATTTTGTTACACAATATGATTTGTCATTTAAAATAGATTCAAAATGGTTGTGCTATGGCTCTTATTTACAATAATAAATTCATACTTCTCACAATGACTTTCACCCAAAGAAAAGTCCTTCCGGAAACAATTTGCCCTTTAGCTGATAAAAGGGTACTTCATCTGAAAACCCCCCGAATGAATGATTTTTATCTGAAGCTGAAGTTGAATACATTATTTGGCCAAGTGTGAATAGACATACTAGGAATTTGTATAGAAGATCTTGGTGTACATGCAAAGCATTATCAACAATAACAACAACATCATAATCATCATCAACAACAGCATCATCTTCTTCTTCGTCATACCAATAAGGAGGGAGGGGGCATAAAGAAGATAATAATAGGGATAGATAATACTACAGCCATACTACATGGGTAAATATACATAGACATTAGACATATTATTAGTTACTTTAAACCGCTCTGGACAAAAAGGAGGCTCCAAATCTAACTAATTATAAATGTGATTCTATCTTTCCATGCTAGGTGGTCTCATCTAATTGTGGTTCTTCAACAGAAAAGACCATCTCTTGGATCCATAGCTGGGCCTTATTCAGTAAATATCCCTTTCCAACACAGGGCTCAAACCTTTTCTCAGTTTAAATCCTTCCAGTCTTTATTAAGTAGAAAAGTCCTTTATTGCAATGTGATCTGCCAGAAGCAAAAGTGAGGAACTAAACAAAGAACATGCAAGTAGTTGCATCTCTTGTAACGATTTGGAACCACTTAGATATTTCATATTTAAATAAGTGAAACCAAGATTACTTGACTAAAGTTCATATCAGCCTCCACTTTCCCTGGATGTTTGGTCCTAACGTATTTTCATTGGCATCCCTTGTTTTTTCTTTGTAGTCTCTGCCTCAGTCCAAATGTGTGGCAAATTGTCATCCTGGATTTGTCAAGCGGGCTCGAGAAGGTGAGCCAGTCTGTTGCTATGACTGTGTTCCTTGTCCAGAGGGGACCATCTCCACTCAGGAAGGTGGGTGACTCTGGAGGGCAGAGATCTTGATCAAGGTGCATGTTAAAGATACATCAAAGGTCGACTATTTTATTGTTCTTTATTTTCAACAATTTCTTTCACAGTGGGAATATGACATTGCAGCCTCACGTTTTTACTTTTGCATACTTAGAATTCTAGCTACTTCTATAACAAATTTGTCTTATCAGAAAATCCCAAAATTAATCAAGGAGAATATAATAATAATAATATATATTATTATATTATAATATATGTATGTATGCATGCATATATGCATATATGCATATATGCATATATGCATATATGCATATATGCATATATGCATATTATTATTATTATTATTATTATTATTATTATTATTATTATTATTATTATTATTATTATTATTATTATTATTATTATTATTATTATTATTATTATTATTATTATTATTATTATTATGGTTTTTCTTTCCTGGACTTTGAATGGAAGCACACCTGACATTTTCCTTCAATAGATCTGCTTGTCCACAAGAGGAGGTATAATAGGTATTCCCCAGATCCATTAATAAAACATTACTACCTTTTGGGTCCTGAGAAGCCAGCCATTTCTCTCACAGGTGATGCATGAAATACCCTAACTCTTGAAATCCAACAGGCCCCCATCCTCCTAACTGTCTGAAGATCTGCCTCTTTTCCCAGAAATTGGGATAAGGTGAGGTCAGTGCTGGATGAAAATGTGGTATATATAGACAGATTATATATATATATATATATATATATATATATATATATATATATATATATATATATATATATATATATATATATATATATATATATATATATATATATATATATATATATATATATATATATATATATATATATATATATATATATATATAATGTTTTCTGAGGTTTTCATGGGTTGTCTTGGCGGCATTTCGATGAAGTGTCATTCATCATCTTCAGAAGACACCAGCCTGATGATGATGAATGAGACTTCATCGAAACGTCGCCAAGACACTTCCAATTTCACGCCGGAGAAAACCTGAATAACCAAAGACCTACATACAAACACCTGCGAAAACCTCAGAAAACATTATATAAAGATATAAATATACATTATATAAAGATATAAAGATTATATAAAGATTTCAAGAAAATATTTCTTGAAATGTGAAAAGAGATATAAAAGAATATTCTTTTCTGTTTTCTCAGATACTGAAAAATGTACCAAGTGCCCAGATGATCAATATCCAACGGAGAACCGAGTCCAATGTATCCCCAAAAGAATAACTTTCATGTCCTATGAGGAACATCTGGGCATCTTTATGGTCTCCTTTGCCTTACTTTTATTCCTAACTACGGGCTTCATTTTGATCA
The DNA here is from genome assembly GCA_023053685.1 of Diadophis punctatus similis. Lineage (NCBI taxonomy): Eukaryota > Metazoa > Chordata > Lepidosauria > Squamata > Dipsadidae > Diadophis > Diadophis punctatus. The sequence goes on from JALIGW010000002.1 coordinate 236,962,156, forward strand.
CATTCCTTAAATACTTAGAAACTCCCATTGTCAAAGCCAACAACAGGGACCTCTCCTACATCCTCCTCATTTCCCTCCTGCTTTGCTTTTTATCCTCCTTTTTCTTCATTGGACAACCAAGCACAGCCACCTGTCTTCTCCGACAAATAGTTTTCAGTATTGTCTTTTCAGTAGCTGTGTCTTCTGTTTTGGCCAAAACAGTCATGGTGGTGCTGGCCTTCCTAGCCTCACAACCAGGGAGCAGGATGAGAAGATGGTTGAGGAAGAGCTTGGCCAACTCCATCATCCTTTCTGGTTCTGGTGTCCAAATTTTCCTCTGTGCCACGTGGCTGGGAGTATCTCCCCCATTCCCTGAATCTGACCTGCACTCCCAGCCTGGGGAGATCATCCTTCAATGTAATGAAGGCTCTGTTACCATGTTCTACATCACCCTCAGCTACATGGGTTTCTTGGCTGCCATCTGCTTCACAGTGGCTTTCCTGGCCAGGAATCTGCCTGGGGCCTTCAACGAAGCCAAGCTGATCACCTTCAGCATGCTGGTCTTCTGCAGTGTCTGGGTCTCCTTTCTGCCCAGCTACCTGAGCACCAAAGGAAAGTCCATGGTGGCCGTGCAGGTCTTCTCCATCTTGGCCTCTGGTGCTGGGCTTCTGGGCTGCATCTTCTTCCCCAAGTGCTACATTATCCTCCTGAGACCAGATCTAAACACTAAGGAGCATCTAATGACAAAATTAGAGAAGTGATAGTGAAATTGTTTCAGGCTCATAACATTTAATTATTCATTATCCTTTTGTTTGTATGCTTCCTGTGCATCCATTTGAAAATTTAGCTTACTTAAAAGAAAAAGAAATAAAAATATGAAGAGTGTAAGACTATTTGAGGGGCTGCCACAAAGAAGAGGGGGGGTCAATTTATTTTCCAAAGCACCAGAAGGCAAGACAAGAAACAATGGATGGAAATTAATCAAGGAGGGAAGAAACCTGGAATTAAGGAGAAGCTTCCTAACAGTGAGGACAATTAACCAGTGGAACAGCTTGCCTTCAAAAGTTGTAGGTGCTCCATCACTGGAGGTCTATGGAGATTCTATGGACATCCATCACTGAAGATTTTTAAGAAAAGACTGGACAGCCAGCTGTCTGAAATGGTATAGGGCAGGGGTAGGCAACCTTAAATACTCAAAGAGCCACAAAGGTCCTAACCAGAAGCCCCCTGTTCAATTCTGGAGCCGACCAGAAGTCCGGTTCCCCCACCATAGAGTCTCCTCCTAGCGCGGCATCCTTTTTCCTCTGCCGACCAGAAGTCCGGTTCCCCCACCATAGTCTCCTCCTAGCATGGCATCCTTTTTCCTCTACCTATCCTAACCAAAAGCCCTATCAATTGTGGAGCCGACCGGCGACAGGGGGCCGCAACATAGGGATGAAAGAGTCACATGCGGCTCCAGAGCCGCGGGTTGCTGACCCCTGGTATAGGGTCTCCTGCTTGAGCAGGGGGTTGGACTAGAAGACCTCCAAGGTACCTTTGATGTATTGAAATTTTGATGAGAAATATCCTGTTCAGTTTTTACTGTTAACTCTTTTGCCCCAAGGAGATCTCATCTTCAAGCATTGAAATATATTGTTGTAAAATTAAAAATGAATTGCCTCGGAAGTTAAGGAGAGACATTGCTGAAATGGACTTTCTGAGTTTTCGAGAGTAAAACGAGGCCATATTGCAAAGTCCCAGAAGAGAAAGTGGCTCTTTTCCCATTTGGCATCAGCCATGAATAATACTGATGTTGGCTCAAAATAAATGGCACTAGTGGGAACCAGCAACTAGTAAAAACGAAGTTGCGACTCTGGAAAGAGTGCAGAGAAGAGCAGCAAAGATGATTTAGGAGACTGGAGCTGAAAACATATGTAGAATGGTTGCAGGAATTGGGTATGTCTAGTCTAGTGAAAAGAAGGACTAGGGGAGACATGATGGCGGTGTTCCAATATCTCAGGGGCCGCCATAAACAAGAGGGGTGTGTGTCAACCTATTCTCCAAAGCACCGGAAGGCAAAGCAAGAAACAATAGATGATCAAGGAAAGAACCAATGTAGAACTAAGGAGAAATTTCCTGACAGTGAGAACAATTAATCAGCGGAAAGACTTGCCTCTAGAAGTTGTGGGTGTTCACAACTAAGAGCCGAGGTGGCGCAGCGGTTAGAGGCAGTACTGCAGGCCACTTTAGCTGACACTGATCCGCAGGTCAGCGGTTCAAATCTCACCGGCTCAAGGTTGACTCAGCCTTCCATCCTTCTGAGGTAGGTAAAACGAGGACCCAGATTGTTGGGGACAATGTAAATATACATTGCTTACTGGTGTAAACCGCTTAGAGAGTGCTTGCACTGTGAGGCGGTATATAAATCTCACAAAAATAAAAAAACACTGGAGTTTTTTTAGAAGAGATTGGACAATCATTTGTATGAAATGATACATGAGGAGGAGGTTGCTCTGTTATTTCTGTTATTCTGTTAATGAAATTAAAACCCAAAACAATATCAAACAATAGAATAAATGAATTTTAATTCATTTAAATGAATAATAAATGAGTAATAAATAACACTATTATTTGTGTGTGGGGGGGTGTTAAATGGTTAGTAGTCCTCTTTTTCCTCAGCATGAAGGCTAGCCAATATTTGACTTGAACAACCCTTCAAGAGAGGAGAAATATGAGCCATGTGCTGGGCCTTGGGATGCCGTAAGTTTGCCAGGTATCATCAAAGTTAGGTCTTGATGTCACCTCCTTCATGTTTTTTTTAAAATCAGTATTTCCAAAATTAGGGGGCACCAGGGAACATTAGGGGGCACCAGGGAGTCAAGGAATTTTCTTTCTCCTTAAAAACAAAAATCCTTTCCTCTGTGAAACACCAGAAGACACACACCAACCACTAGAAACTAGTGGTTTCCCTAGAAATTAGGAACACAGATAGGCTAGGTAGTGCTACGGCAGGTAGTGAAGTCAGTCAAGTGAGAAGTGACAAAGGGTATGCTAATCCTGTTAGGAAAACATAGTGTCACTGTTCCAATTCTCCAAAACCAAGAAATAGAAATAAAAGGTTCAATTAACTGCTTTTAATTAGCAATAGCACTTAGACTTATATACCACTTCATAGTGCTTTACAGCCCTCTCTAAGCGGTTTACAGAGTTCATCATATTGCCCCCAACAATCTGGGTCCTCATTTTACCGACCTCGGAAGGATGGAAGGCTGAGTCAACCTTGAGCCGGTGAGATTTGAACAGCTGAACTGCCTAACTAGCAGTAGCCTGCAGTGCTGCATTTAACCACTGCACCATCTCGGCTCTTATTCTGGCAGGCCTGGAAATTCTGGCAGGCCTGGAAACATCAGCACATTGGTAGAGTAGTGTAGAGTAGAGTTGAATAGAGTAGAGTAGGGTAGAGTTGAGTAGAGTAGAGTTGAATAGAGTAGTGTAGAGTAGAGTTGAATAGAATAGAGTAGCATTGAATAGAGTAGCATTGAATAGAGTACAGTAGAGTAGAGTTGAATACAGTAGAGTAGAGTTGAATACAGTAGAGTAGAAGAATAGAATAGAATAGAATAGAATAGAATAGAATAGAATAGAATAGAATAGAATAGAATAGAATAGAATAGAATAGAATAGAATAGAATAGAATAGAATAGAATGATGATATTCGTCCATCGTGTTCGAAGAGGACCTTGACATCGGGGGATGTCAAGACTTGCACGTGAATTGGATTAAAGTGAGGGAGATGTGCGCATAGTCAGCCTCACTCTCTCTTCCCAGATTCCATCTTGCTCCAAATAGCAGGACAAGAGTCAAGACAGCTGGAGATGGGCTGGGCGCAGTGGTTGACCAGGGCGTCTTTTGTGTCTTGCAGTGCTCAGCACATAGCAACTAAAACAAAGGCAGCAATAACCGTTGCTGCTTTCCCCTTCTATTTAACCCTACCCACTGCTTGTGCCTGCCTATCTAGTGAAATCCTGTAAGACAGTGGTTCCCAACCTTCCTAATGCCGCAACCCACGCTCCGCCGCCGCGACCCCACCGCGACCCACCCCACTGCCACCATTTGGGTTCCTTTACCCTCTGTGCATGCGCAAAGCATTCTGCGCATGCGCAGAGGGTAAAAGAACCCAAATGGCGGCATCCGGGTGAAGTCTCCAGATCCGGACGAGATCTCTGCTCGCTTTGCGTGTTGCCTCTGGGAGCTTTCGAGCCCCATCACGAAAGGCGTGCATGATTTTGGCGGGGCCGGGACAGGCGGCTGCCCAGAGACAGCCATCTCCTTCGCCCCGAATGCTACAGGTAGACAGGAGAGACTCTGCGAAGGGGATGGCTCTCTCCAGGCAGCTGCCTGTCCCAGCCCTGCTGAAGTTGCGCACGCCTTTTGCAACGGGGCTCGAAAAGCTCCCAGAGGCAACATGCGAAGTAAGCGGAGACCTCGCCCGGATCTGGAGACTTCACCTGGATGCTGCCATTTGGATTCTTTTATGCTCTGCGCATGCGCAGAATGCTTTGCGAATGCGCAGAGGGTAAAAGAACCCAAATGGCAGCAGCGGGGTGGGTCGAGGTACGCGGGATGTGGGGCGCAATATGGCCAGGCTTGTGGCAGTGGGGGGGAGCTGAGGATGCTGGGGCAACCCCTGGGAAATGGTCGTTTGACCCCCAAAGGGGTCTCGACCCCCAGGTTGGGAACCGCTGCTGTAAGAGAACATTTGTCCTGTAAATAATCATTCACCACCTCATTGTTGGCCAACAATACTTTCTCAGTGGTCCTCAAGGAAAGATCTAATGAGAACGCATTGTAATAATACTTCAAGGAGGTGAATCTAAGACAGTTTCAAGCAACTCACATGTTGCTGGAAAGATACACGTGGAAGGAAACATTCAAACTGAAAACCAGAAGACATATTTTCTCTGGCAGTAAAAAAAACTTGATCAGAATAACAGAAGGGATCTTGGAGGTCTTGTAGTCCAACCCTCTGCTCAGGCAGGTGATCCTTAAAGATAAATATTCAATTGAAGCCAAAATACTGTATTTTTTGGAGTATAAGACGCACCTTTTTACCCTCAAAAAGAGGGTGAAAACTTGGGTGCGTCTTATACACTGAATGTAGCCCCACCCACCCACCCAGTCACCCTCACCCTTTGGCCTCTGCCTGCCAGCAATTTACCTCTTACAGCAAACAGGGCAAAGCCTGATTAGCACAAGAAGAAAGTATCTGCCTCCCGACACACAGCTGACTCAGAAGCCACGTGGTAAAATGAAGCTAACTATGGTGGCTGTGAGGAGACAAATTGAAATAGACTGCTGGCAATGTTTGACTGCTGAAATTAAAAGGAAGTAAACTGTAAGCTGCTGTGGCCTAGAGGAAAGAGCTCTTGCCTCACAATCAGGAGGTTGTGAGTTCTATCCTAGGTAGAGGCGGATTCTGTTACTTTGTTAAATGTTTGTAGAGTGTTCAAATTATTAGACTTATTTTTTAAAGTCTGCTTTATTATTGTTCTAGACAACTTAACAAAATGAAGAAGCTTTTTAAAATAAATGCTTGCTCTGAAGAGGCCCAGTGCTTTTGTATCTTCTTTTAAATAGCAGATAATGTATACTTCCAGAAAGCCACATAAAATTTAAAGATCTGTAAAAGTATAATCTGAAATGTAATAGTGTCCTGTTCAGTAAATTTCCTGACAGTTTGGACAGTTAGAACTGAAGTGGTGTAGGGTTCCTGCCTAAGCAGGGGGTTGGACTAGAAGACCTCCAAGGTCCCTTCCAGCTCTGTTATTATTGGAGGAGTTGGTGTGATTACATTTAAGAAAACTTTCTGGCATTATGTACATTTCTCCAATTCTTTGCTATTTCTATGGGTCAGGCACACATGCACAGAAATACACAGCAAACAGTGTATATCATCTGTACTGTTTGCTGTTTGCTGTTTGGCAAATTGCTGGGAGGCAGAGGCCTTTTTTCCTTGTTTTCCTCCCCCAAAACTAAGGTGCATCTTATACTCCGGTGTGTCTTATACTCCAAAAAATATGGTAGTTATTTTTAGAATTGATGGTTAAACAGAGAAATGTCATAGAAAATTACCTCAATGTATAATGACCATGGTGAGATTTCTATAGGCACAAAGATGGAAAGATTCAGTATTACTCACCACAGTTGGGGAAATTGGCAGAACTTTCTGAGATGGACAAACTGACTTCTTTGATTAGAGAAAAGACAAAATCTACATTAATGATGACTGGAAACCCTTATGGACTTTTTTTGTTTACCTGAATAGCATTCACTTTGACCTTTCTCCCTTGAATGCACATACAATGTGCCTCCAGACAGTCATTGAAGAAAATCTCTTTGCTGATGACTGGAGACTCCCAATGTAGAAAAAAATATGATATAGAGTTGATGGTGACCAAATCCTCGGATGCCCTTAGTCTCTTTAGCTAATCTGCCTGAACAAGACTAAAGTACTTTACTAGCCCATATCAAATATCAAGTTTGTATAACCCAAAATCAATTTTGATGACAAAAATAAGCAGCTTCAAATAATTGGGAAGTGTCATCTTCAAAAATTGGGAAGCGAACATTGGGCACTAACAAAATGAAATTCAATGGTGAAAAAAGTAAGGTTCTACATTTAGGCAAGAAAAACAAAATGCACAGGTACAGTATATGTAGTACCTTGCTCAATAGTAGTAATTGTGAGAGGGTTCTTGGAGTCCTAGTGGACAACCATTTAAATATGAGCTAGCAGTGTGCAGCAGCTACCAAAAAATGTTAATATCATTTTATGATGCCTTGGTAAGGCCACACTTGGAATTCTGCATTCAGTTTTGGTCACCACGATATAAAAAAGATGTGGAGACTCTAGAAAGAGTGCAGAGAAGAGCAACAAAGATGATTAGGGGACTGGAGGCTAAAACATATGAAGAACGGTTGCAGGAACTGGGTATGTCTTAGTTTTTATTTTATTGTTTTATATTTTATATGTCTTAGTTTTTATTTTTTATTGTAATAGATTTGGATATGTTGTGAGCCGCCCAGAGTCCCCCGGGAGTTGGGCGGCATACAAATCTATTAAATTAAATTAAATTAAATTAAATTAGTTCAATGAAAAGAAGGACTAGGGGAGACATATCTCAGGGGCTGCCACAAACAAAAGGGAGCGAAGCTATTCTCCAAAGCACTTGAAGGTAGGACAAGCAATGGATGGAAACTAATCAAGGAGAGAAGCAACTTAGAACTAAGGAGAAATTTCCTGACAGTTAAAACAATTAATCAGTGGAACAGCTTTCCTCCAGAAGTTGTGAATGCTCCAACACTGGACTTTTTAAAGAAGATGTTGGATAACCATTTGTCTGAAGTAGTGTAGGGTTTCCTGCCCAAGCAGGCGGTTGGACTAGAAGACCTCCAAGGTCCCTTCCAACTCTGTTATTCTATTCTAATTATATGCCTCTAAACAAGGACTAATTGTTCCTCTCTAAATGGGATCCACAACTACCTACAGACCTATCAGCAAATTCCCCTAGAAAAAAAGCCTAACCAAATCCATATTAATATGGGGGTCTTCATAGCCATGCTAAAAGGCCAGATCCCTCTTGTTCCCGTGTTCAATCTGGGTTCTCTAGAAGTGTTTTATTGGTTAGAGTTTGGGTGCCAAATTCTCTAGTTTCCATCCCTGCCCCATCGTCAAAGCTTAGAGCCACATCTGTGAGTTCTCCCTTTGGACACCAGCCTGTAGACACGTTAAGAGGTTATGTAGTTTTCATCCTTCCAATTATCCAAATCATACTGATTTATTTCCTGATTTTATGAAAGGTACCCAGAGAGCTTTCTGCAACCTTCCTGATGATGAAAGCATGTGAGAATGTGCAATGATGTCAAAATAAAACTCAAAAGGACAATAGGGTGGAGCCTATGTCAAAAATGCGGAGTGCATCGATGGCTCTGGAGATTGAAAGAGGATTTGGGGGTGGTTTTAGGACAAGCAGGGACTGTGTTTCTGTCCCTTGGGTGGACTCAGACTGTATCTGTAGCCTCTGTCCTGGAAAAGGGTTTGCTTTCTATCCACCTCTTCATCCCAGCTTTCATTAAAATGAAGGTGCCACAGAGAAGGCTCAGTCAGCAACACAAATCATGTTGCTCATGCCTCTATTTGTACTGCTTGTGTGGCCGCCAGAAGCTTGTGGGATGCACAAAGACAAGTGTCTTCTGACTCTGGAGCAGGGTGAAGTGGACCCAGAACATCTTTATAAGTCAGGAGATTATTTCATTAGTGGCATCATTTCTGCAAAGATTGCTTGGTTTCGATTATTAACCTTCGACAGAAGTCCTTCAATAAAATTTGCCACGTACGTCAATCCTCCTGCACATTACTAAAGTCACTGCATTTCCAATGAACGTTTACTATTCCAGCCCTTTGAAAATATAAGGTGCTCTCCTCTTGGATCTGCTCCTTTTGCAGACTTATTACCTGATTTGGTTTTGCAGTCTCTTGAACCCTGCTATTTTCACTCTGCTTTGGAGATAAGATAATTCTACCTTTTCCCCCCCCATGCCAAATTTACTGCTGGGGTGAAAGAGCCCTGGTTAAGAGCATAGACATTTGTGGAGTTTGGAATTTTCTTTAATTCTTATTCACAAGCCTGTGCCAAGGACTTAACAAACCTTTTTTTAGATGAAAATATTGTTTTTACTATATTGGTTGATTGCATGTTTGTTTGGTTTGTTTATTTATTTGTATAACTCATTGGCTTTGTGACACTGATTGTCTTTCAATTACAAGTTGAAAGAAAAAAGAAAAGATGAAAAGAACCAAGGGGAAAAAAAACCATCACAGGTCCATCCAACTGGGGTTGAACTCAAAGGTCTTTAACTTTTTTTGAAAATTACCTGGATGGGGATCATTTTCAGTCATTCTGAACTCTTGGTCCTCCTCCAAAATATATATAGAGTATAAAAGAAATAATAATAAATAGTTTCTTTTAGCCATCTGGGTATTATTAAGAGAAAGGGGAAAAAATAACTATAGGATAAGATGTTTGAAAAGCAACACAGGAAATAGAAGTAGTATACATATAACCAAGTGGGAGAATGCCTTAAACATATAATCATTTAAAATTTTCTGTTGATGTTATTCTTTTTCTATGGTAATACTCTTGAATGTTACAAAGTATTTGGAGGAATAATTGTGATTAAGAGGATTAAAACTTTTATTGTGAAATACAAGTTAATATAATTTTTATTGATATGTTCATACCTGCAGAAAATTATTCAGACTTTTTTCAAAATTTATGCCCTTACTTTTTGCTATGGAGGACATCAACCGGAATGACCATCTCTTACCCAACATCACCCTGGGTTATAATATCTATGAGAACTTCTTCAAGGTAGAGATGACTACAGATCCTTTGATGGACCTGCTTTCAGACGGGGAGGCCAATGTGCCCAACTACAGTTGTGGAAGGCAGAGAAACACAGTGGCTGTTCTTGAAGGGGCTGAGGCTGGAATCTCCATCCAGATGTCAACCATGTTGGGCACCTATAAACTCCCTCAGGTGTGTCTTTCCTGGGGAGACAGTTTTCACTCATTCAACTTTGAATCAGAGGTCCTCTGCTGCAAATGAAAAGAGCTTTTTTATGGAAATGATTGTACTTGCATTTTGCTTGTTACATTTAAAATAATGTCTTCCATTTCTTTCAGATCAGTTATAGGTTTTCTTTTAGGATTCTGAGAGATAAAACTCATTTGCCTTTTTTCTACCCGATGCTCCCTGCTGAAGGCATCCAATACCCAGGGATGGTCCAGCTTCTCCTCCATTTCAGGTGGAACTTGGTTGCTCTTGTTGCTCCAGAAAATGACCAGGGGGAGAGGTTCATGAGGAAAATGTCTTCTTTGATGTTAAGGAATGGCATTTGTGCAATTGCATATGAAAGTTTTCCAATAAATAATGCTGAATGGAATTTCCGTGGAAACCTTTACAAATTGACAAAAGTCAATGTCTTTGTTTATGGCTCAGAGATCAGTTCGTTCTCAGTAGGAATTAAATTTATAGATGCAATACTTAAAGCCCTTCTAGACTTTACAGATAAAGTGTGGATCACCACAGCTCAATGGAATCTCAGTTTTGATTTGATGTTTCCTCTGAAGAATATGAAACAAGTTGCTGGCATTTTTTCCTTTCTGATAAAGAAAAAGAAATGGGGAAACTATAATACTGCTATTATCTTGAATGATATGAAGTCTAAGTTTTTAAAGAAAAACTTTAGATGTTCATCCACTAAGGATGCCTTTTCCGTGAAAGTCTGGAGACGGTGCAGACAGATCAAAGAACTGGAGGCTCTGAGGAAAGATGAGATTGATCAAATTCTGGCTTTGGACAGCTATCTTCTTTATGATACCACTTGGGCCTTGGGGAGGGCCTTAAATTCAGCTCATATCTCCACATCTAAAAGATCAGTGAGGAATAGGGGCATCAAGGTGGAAGCTCTGAGGATGAAGGCTTGGCAGGTATCTCTTTTCCATTAGACATCTTTCCTTGAAATATGGCATTTAGTTTTATAAGTGGATGCCTTGGTTACTCAATCTGAAAAAAATAATTATCCTGAAACTCCAATCCAACCTAATTTCAACATTCATTAAATGAAAGGGGTCAACCTATTTCCAAATACCAGAAGGCAAGAGAAGAAACAACAGATGGAAACAAATCAAGGAGAGAAGCAAGCTAGAACTAAGGAAATATTTCCTAACTGTGAGAATATTTAACCAGTGGAATGCCTCGCCTTCGAACATTGTGGGTTCTCTATCACTGGAGGCTTTTAAGAAGAGACTGGATAGCTTCTTGTCTGAAATGTATAGGGTATCCTACTCAAGCAGAGGTTTGGAAGATCTTCCAACACTATTATTCCATGTCCATTCTCCTTTCCATTTCCTCTGATTGATTTTTTTTGGGGTAATATTTTCTTGTTTAATTTTATGTACTTGTAAAGCAAATACATTTATATTTTCTTGTTCAGCCATCCCTTTTTTTCTAACACTGATGAGGTTGTACAAACAAAAAGCCAACTCGAGGTTACACATTAGATTGTTGGAGACAATCAAGCAATTCTCCCGAATCCCAGAAAGAATGATTGGTAGCAAGAAGAGAAATGCTATGGACCAATGTGTTTGGATCATGAGTGACACTTCCCATGCTAAGGACTGAAGATCCTGGAGAACTAAACTGGAACTTAGCCAACAGGAAGCTACCTACCTCAATAATGCAACAAATAACACAACAAAGAGAAATACAGCAGAATAAACCTCCACTGAAAGGAAAATCAAAATCACAAAAAAATATTTTTAGATTAATAAAATATTAAGAAAAAATAATCGGTTGTTCCCTTTAGAGGAATTATTTATGAGTGTTGTTGTGATAAAGAAGTGTGAACAGGAAAATGATCAGATGTCAAAACTCCTGTCCTTTACAGTCATTATTGTAATCTGCGTATTTAAATATAATGTTTGCAGCAGTTATTGTTCATATCCCTCCCAGCCTAGACCAAAGGGTCTTTTCCAAGAATTGGCTGCCCATTGGTCTCCGGGTGCAATTCAAGGTGTTGATTATCATCTTTAAAGCCCTACATGGCTTAGGACCAGGTTACCTCTGGGACAGCATCCTACCTCATACATCCCTACAACTAGTTAGGTCCCACAGAGTCGGTCTCCTCCAGGTCCCGTCAGCCAAACAATGTCGGTTGGCGGGACCAAGGGGGAGAGCCTTCTCTGTGGGGGCTCCGGCTCTCTGGAATCAACTACCCCCAGAGATCCGAACTATTCCCACCTTACTGGCCTTCTGGAAAGCCATTAAGACAGGGCTCTACCTGCAGGAAGGGTGAGAGATTATTGAACATCTCAGTCTCCCCCTTGGTATGAATGGCGTTTGTTGGTTTCTTTTCCTATTTTTAAAAATTGTTTTTTATGACTGTATTTTTGAATTATACTATTGCTTTTTCTTGTATATGCTGTACGCTGCCCTGAGTCCCTCTGGGAGTAGGGCAGCATATAAGAATTGCAAAATAAATAAATAAATAAATAAATAAATAAATAAACTTCTGAATCACCACTTTTCCTCTCCTTTCCAGCTTCACCCCTTTCTTCAAAGCTCTGAGTTTTACAATGATTCCATCAAAGGAGTATATTTGGATGAGAAGGGAGATCTGACAGCTGACCTGGACATTGTGAACTGGATCTTTTTCCCAAACAGCACTGTCATAAAAGTGAAGTCTGGGAGTCTAAAAAAACAGGCATCCCAGGATTTGAAATTCACCATTGACCAGAAGAATATCGCACAGGTGGAAATGATGAACAAGGTGGGATTAATATTCCACTGAAGGTGGCAAAAACAGGATTCCACTTTTTTGTTTGTTTGTTTGTTTGGTTTTTGAGGGGGGGGATTGCTTTGAATGCCTTTTCTTATCAATTGATCAGGTTCCCAAGAGTGCAGATTTCTTATCAGCTATTCAGGTGGCCTCAAAATAGATTGTCTTCAATTTTCACGTAAACAATGTATTGAGTTTCTGGAAAGGGAGGAAGAGTGAATCAGTCATGCAGATAACATCATATACATCATCAAAGCAAAAAAATCCACCCATCATATCCCCAATCAATTTAATACCTAAAGTTTAAAGGAAAGCCTAAATTTGTACTGTTTCTTAAACATTAACAGGGAAGAAAAAAAGAAAAAAGAAATATACAGTTCAGTCTGTAAAATGAACCTCACATTTCTTATTGGCTTCTAATTAGTCAACCTTAAACTGGAGATCACCAACCCTTTCTTTCTTTGCCATTTTTTTTGAAAATAAGTTCATTTCCTGGGTCTTTTTCCTTTCTCTCCTCAGCCGCTGCCTCCTTCCAGGTGTGTGGAAAGTTGCCATCCTGGATTCACGAAGGTAGCTCGGGAAGGGGAGGTCATCTGCTGCTACGATTGTTGTCCCTGTGCAGAAGGAACCATCTCCACCATGGAAGGTAGGTGACACCAGAGAAAAAGGACGAAAGTCCTTTGGTGGGAAGTCATAGAATAACAGAATAACAGAGTTGGAAGGGACCTTGGAGGTCTTCTAGTCAAGCAGGAAATCCTATACCATTTTAGACAAATGGTTGTCCAATCTCATCTTAAAAACCTCCATTGTTCGAGCACCCATAACTTCTGGAGGCAAGCTGTTCCACTTATTATTTGTTCTAACTGTCAGGAAATTTCTCCTTGGTTCTAGATTGTTCCTCTTCTTCATGTGTTTCCATCCATTGCTTTTTTATATGTTGAAAGAAACTATTTTTTGTTTGTTTTTTACTTTTGTCGCAAGCATCGATTCATTTTGAGCCTTAGCTTTCCTGACTTCATATTTGCAACTTCAGGCTATTTGCTGATATTCTGCTATAGTTATGTGCCCTTCTTTCCACTTTTTATACTTGTCCTTTTTGTCTTTCATTTTATCAGAGAGTTCCTTGTGCAGTCATATTGGTTTATTTTGAGATCTCTTATTTTTCTTCTTCATTGGAGTTGTGTTAGTCTGGGCTTTTATAACCTCACTTTTTTTTCACTTTTGTTATCTCATTTCTCAAAGTTACCCAAGCTTCTTTGATTGTTTTCTCCATTAGGATTTTCATCCATGGAATCATTTCCAAGCTCTATATTTATTGAAATGAATTGAAATGAAACTTACTTAAAGTCCAACTCTTTGATTTGACTTTGTTCTACTGCTTGTGCTTGCATAATGTTGAATTCCAATATTGCATGGTCACTCCCCACCACCACCACCACGGTCCCTGTAACTTCAATGCTTCTATCATGTCATCTGTGTTAGTGAGAATTAAGTCCAGTATAGCTGAATGCCAGGAATCTATTTGATCTTCCACTAGGAGCAGAGTCTCTCTCCCAGGTGATGTCAGGATGGTTAAAGTCTCCATTTACTATTGTGGTGTCCTTCTCACATACCTTTGTTAACTATTTACCTAGACGCTGACATTTTTTAGGAAATGACATTTTCATAGGCAGATAAAAGACTGGCCTTCAACAAATCAATTTTTTAAAATATTTATTACATGATAGAAAAATGATACTAGGCTTTAACTTGGAGCACATTAAAGACAGGGGATTAATGAAGGCTTGGCATTAGAAGGGAGATGGCAACTCTGCATTTTTACAGGTCAATATCTCCCATTTTTCTTGACACTGGTGGACAAATGAAAAACATCACAACCTCTCTTCTCCTCCCCTCTCCTCCCCTCTCCTCTCCTCCTTTCTTCCTCTCCTCCTCTCCTTTCCCCTTGTTCCTTTCTTTGATTCACTAATGCCTGAGTGAAATCCTGTTTGTTTAGCAGGCCCATCTACAGGTCCAATACTGGAGCCTGCCTGCCTGCCTGCCTGCCTGCCTTCTGCCCCCCCATCCCTCCTTTTTTCCTTTCACAAGTTTCCTGTTGAAGAAAAGAGAAATTGCCTGTTTTTTATTATTTATTTAGAAAATTTATATAGCTGTCTATTCACAGCAACTTTAGGCAGCTTCCAAACAATAAGAACACAGTATAGGAGGAAAAACACAATAGCAATAACACACAGTTAAATAAGCCATTTGAGAGGCTCCATCACACTCTGGGTTTCCCAGGACTGCTCTCAAAATCAAATCTTCAGGACCTATGAAAGACTGTGAAAGTAGGGGCCAGTCTAATTTCTGCAGGGATGATGTTCCAAAGAGAGGGAGCCATCACAGAGAAGGCCCTTCTTCTGGGTCCCACAGTTGTACCTACTTAGGGGATAGGACCTGCAACATGCCTTGCCTCTGCAGTCTAGGGGGTCAGATGGATGTGACCTGAAAGATTGGTCCCTCCGACAAACCTGGTCCCAAGCCATGAATGGCTTTAAAGGTGACAACCAGAACCTGGAATTGAACCTGGAAGCAAATTGGTAACCAAAGCAAATCCTGCAGGAGAAATGACATATTTGCACACCAAGATCTGCACAAAACCATGTGTGCCTCTCTATTTTCAACCAACCAGAGCTTCTGGATACATTTCAAGGGCAGCCCCATGTAGAGTGCATTGCAATAGTAAAGACGGGAGATTACTAGAGCATGAGTAACCATGAGTAGGAATTGTTGGTCCAGGAAGGGGCCTAACTGGCACACAACCCACAATTGCACCAAGGCCCTCCTCCAGGAGAACCCCCAGGTTATGCAGTGGGTCTGTTTGGGGCAGCGCCATCCCACCCAAAACCAAAGATGGCAATTCTCCATGGACCAAAAAACCCCAGCCACTCGGTCTTGCCAGGGTTCAGTTTCTACCTGTTGCTCCTCATCCAGCCCCTAACAACCTCCAGTCACTGCAAGAGGGAGGTCACAACATTGCTTAATTCACCACAGGGTGAGACATATAGCTTTTGTTGAGTGAAACTGAGTTTCCACTGCTAGCTGGAGTCACAGGAAGAATTGTAAAACTGAGGCTATTTTTTTGTCCGTCCTTAAGAGAGATGCCCAAAGAGATGGAAGCCATTGGTTCTTGCATTCCTGGCATGGGTGGGAGGAGAAAAAATTAGGGAACCAACCAGCTAGGGCAACTACTGCCCAGACATAGAGCCTGGTCATCTTCTAAGTCCAGGTGGAGGAAGGCCTTGATATTTGAAAAAGACAATTTAATAAAGGAGATTCCCAAACAGTCAGTTTGCACAGGAAGACCAGCAGGTGAGTTTATCAGAGAAATATTTTCATTCTTAAAAGAATAAGAGCAGGAAAGGGCCACTGAGACCTTGACTCCAAGCTTCTACACTTCCTGTGCTTTAAACAGTGCAGTATAGGAGGTTCAAATGACCATCCTTCCATAGGTCTTTGGGGGGAAGCCTGCAGAGTTCTTTGGATTTCTTCTCTAAAACATGGTTCGTGGAACCTCTGGTGCTAATGATCCAATCTCTAAAAGGAGAAATAGTTATCCTGGGAATGTGGGTCAAAAAGTCTCATTTTCCTTTGGGATTTCTCCTTAAATCCTACCCTGCTTAAGATATCTTACCATGATTTAAAGTAGATATTATGATTTTTCTCTTTTCAGATGCTGAAAAATGCACCAAATGTCCAGCAGATCAGCATCCAAACATCAACCGAGATGACTGTATACCTAAGATTTATACTTTCTTATCCTATCGAGAAAATTTGGGGCTCATTCTAGCTTCACTTGCCCTGTTTCTGTCTTTGATAACAGGTTTAGTTTTGGGAAGCTTCATTAAATTCCGAGAAACTACCATAGTCAAAGCCAACAATCGGGATCTCTCCTACATCCTCCTCATCACCCTCCTGCTTTCCTTCTTGACTTCATTCCTATTTATTGGCCGACCAAGGACTGCCACTTGCCTTTTCCGACAAGTGGCATTCAGCAATATCTTCTCAGTTGCCATTTCTACAGTCTTGGCCAAAACAATCACTGTGGTATTAGCATTCTTCGCCACAAAACCAGGGAATAATATACAGAGATGGCTAGGAAAGACCTTGGCCAATTCTATCATCCTTTCATGTTCTGGTGTTCAAATTGTCCTCTGCTGTATCTGGTTGGGCACTTCTCCTCCATTCCCTGAGTCAGACATGTACTCACAATCAGCAGAGATCATCCTGCAATGTAATCAAGGATCAGTTGCCATGTTCTACCTTGCCCTTGGCTACATGGGTTTCCTGGCTCTCATCTGCTTCACGGTGGCTTTCCTGGCCAGGAATCTACCTGGGGCCTTCAACGAAGCCAAGCTCATCACCTTCAGCATGCTGGTCTTCTGCAGTGTCTGGATATCCTTTGTTCCCACCTACCTGAGCACCAAGGGAAAGTATATGGTAGCCGTGCAGGTCTTCTCCATCTTGGCTTCAAGTACTGCCCTGCTATGTTGCATCTTCATCCCCAAATGCTACATTATTTTTTTTAGACCAGACTTCAATACAAAAGAACATTTGTTGTCAAAACAAAGTAGAATTTAAGTCTTGGTATGACTTTCCCCAAAATGCCAGTTAATCACTCAGAGATATTACTTGCTGTTTTAATGTTCCTAAAATGCACACAAACACACATACTCCTGTTTTGTTTTTTATATCAGAATAGAAATAAACCATCAGTTGTTAATCAATATAGTTCCCTTTGTGTGTGTGTGTGTGTGTGTGTGTGTGTGTGTGTGTGTGTGTGTGTGTGTGTTTAAGTATGTAAAAACTGTGCTAGGAGTTGCTCTTCCTCTATCTCTACCTTTGCACTCCTCCAAATTGTTGGTTGTCCTTTTGGTTTATGTTGTTGAATCTGTAGGCTCAGTTGAACATCTCAGCCTCTGTTTATTTTCCTGCCACCAATTTCTCCACCAAGACAAGTATTGACTTCCATCAATGCATGTAGAACCTAATTCTTCTGTCTAGAATTTCATCCATCATCTTAACACATATGTACCCCATCACAAATGTGCCTATTAGAAGGTATCCAGTGGCTGATGCCCTTTTGAATGATTCCAGAATGACAACAGAGAGTAATACAGAAAGTGGGATGTAAACTGGGTGTTACTTTTTTCCCCTACAAACTTTTAATCTTTGACCAATCAATAGCAATAGAACATATATACTGCTTCACAGTGCTTTACAGCCATCTTCTAAGTGGTTTACAGAGTTCAGCATATTGCCCCCAACAATCTGGGTCCACATTTTACCGTCCTCACAAGGATGGAAAGCTGAGTCAACCTTGAGCCATCCAGGATCAAAGTGCTCAGTCAGCAGAATTAGCCTGAATTAGCAGAAGCCATTTCTGGAATAGATTCGTAGGAGCCGAGGTGGCACAGTGGTTAAAAGCAGCACTGCAACTACTTCAGTGACTGCTAGTTCAGCAGTTCAGCTGTTCAAATCTCACCAGGCTCAAGGTTGATTCAGCCTTCCATCCTTCTAAGGTCGATAAAATGAGGACCCAGATTGTTGGGGGCAATATGCTGAACTCTGTAAACCACTTAGAGAGGGCTGTAAAGCACTATGAAGCGGTATATAAGTCTAAGTGCTATTGCTATTGCTATTGGTAATGTTATGACACTGGGACATCTTGTTCCAGAATTGTAAGAGGCCAAGCACTGATTGTCAATCCATGGCTCACCCCTAGCCCATGGCATACCCCAACCCATGGTCCCATCTAACCATCACTGAATGAGCCGCTATTAGCTGAGTTCATCTACTATATTATGTTTTAAACATGGTTTACAATGCATCTTAGCTGATTCACAGAACATGAAGTAGCAACAAATACCATGCTGCATTCTATCTGAGGCTGTAAATGTAACTTATAACAAAGTATATATTATAGTATACCATATATATGACAAAATCAGTGGACCAGAGGAATGCTATCGATGTAATTTACTTGGACTTCAGTAAGGCATTTGATAAAGTAGACCATAACCTACTACTTGATAAGATAGAAAAATGTGGATTAGACAGCATCACCACCAGATGGATTTGTAACTGGTTGACCAACCGCACTCAACGTGTAGTCCTCAATAGAACTGTATCTACATGGAGGGAAGTATGCAGTGAGGTACCCCAAGGCTCTGTTTTAGGCCCAGTACTCTTCATCAATGATTTGGATGAGGGTATAGATGGGGAACTCATCAAATTTGTAGACAACACCAAGCTAGCAGGAATAGCCAACACTCCAGAAGATAGGTTTAAGATACAGAAGGATCTTGACAAACTTGAACATTGGGTGCTATCTAACAAAATGAAATTCAATTGTGAAAAAAGTAAGATTCTACATTTAGGTAAGAAAAATAAAATGTGCTGCAGCTACCAAGAAAGCCAACAAAGTTTTAGGCTGCGTAAACAGAGGGATAGAATCAAGATCATGTGAAGTGCTAATACCACGTTATAATGCCTTGGTATGGCCACACTTGGAATATTGCATGCAGTTTTTGTCGCCACGATATAAAATAGATGTTGAGACTCTAGTGTAGATAAGAGCAACAAAGATGGTTAGGGGACTGGAGGCTAAAACATACGATGAACGGTTGCAGGAATTGAGTATGTCTAGTTTAATGAAGAGAAGCATATAGAGTAAAAGTACTAGAATAGAATAGAATAGAATAGAATAGAATAGAATAGAATAGAATAGAATAGAATAGAATAGAATAGAATAGAATAGAATAGAATAGAATAGAATAGAGCTGGAAAGGACCCTGGTAGTCTTCTAGTCCAGCCCCCTGCTCAAGCAGGAGACCCTATACCATTTCAGACAAGTGTCTATCCACTCTTTTCTTAAAAACCTCCAGCGATGGAGCAACAACTTCTGAAGGCAAGCTGTTCCACTGGTTAATTGTTCTGACTGTTAGGAAGTTTCTTCTTAATGCCAGGTTCCTTGATTAGTTTCCATCCGTTGTTTCTTGTCCTGCCTTCAGGTGCTTTGGAGAATAATTTGACCCCTTCTTCTTTGTGGCAGCCTCTCAAATACTGCTATCATGTGTCCCCCCCACAGTCCTTCTTTTCTCTAGACTGGCCAAACCCAAATCCTCCAACCATTCTCCATGTTTTAGCCTCCAGGCCTTTAATCATTTTAGTTGCTTTTCTTTGCACATTTTCCAAAGTCTCAACATCTTTTTTGCAATGTGGTGATCAAAACTGGATGCAGTATTCCAGATGTGGTCTTACCAAGGCTTTATAGCGTGGTACTAAGACTTCAGGCAATTTTGATTCTATGCCTCTGTTTATACAACCAAGGATTGCATTAGCCTTTTTGGCTGCTGCTGCACACTGCTGGCTCATGTTTAAGTGAATCCTCTGTTAGTTCCCCCGTGCTCCAAGATTTTTTTTAAAGATATGATACAATGGTTCTGAGATAACATCTGCTAGCTCTTTCAGAACTCTGGGATGTAATCCATCAGGTCCCAGTGATTTATATTCATCAAGGTCAGACAGGTGTTCTCCTACAATTTTCTTGCTTATTTTAAATTTTATTTCTAGTCTGTCTTTGACAGTTATGTTTTTTTGTAGGTTGGACTATTGATTCTTTTTGTGTGAAGACTGATGCAAAGAATGAGTTAAGCTGCTCTGCTTTCTCTCCACTGCCTGTTACTTCCTAGCTATCTTCTCTCTTTAGTGGACCAACTGTTTCCTTGATTTTTGTTATTGCTTTCTCTCTACTGCCTGTTACTTCCTAGCTATCTTCTCTCTTTAGTGGACCAACTGTTTCCTTGATTTTTGTTATTTATATGTTGAAAGAAACTTTTTTTATTATCTTTGACTTTTGTTGTAAGTCTTTGTTCATTCTGAGCCTTTGCTTTCCTGACTTCATCTTTGCAGATTCGGGCTATCTGCTGATATTCTGCCTTAGTTTTCATTTCCACATAATCATGTGATCATCCCCTAAACTCCACTGAAGATGTTAGGTAGCCTGATAATGAAACGTTCAGAAACCAACCCACAAGCTCGGAGAAGGCTTTGTAAAGCGGTGCTAGAACTTCATGTGATCTTGATTCTATCCCTCTGTTAATGCAGCCTAGTAGTGCATTGGCTTTTTTGGCTGCCGTCGCACACTGTTGACTCATATTTAAGTGATTGTCTACTAGGACTCCAAGATCCTACTGAGGACCCAGATTGTGGGGGGCAATATGCTGAACTCTGTAAACCGCTTAGAGAGGGTGTAAAGCACTATGAAGCGGTATATAAGTCTAAGTGCTATTGCTATTGCTATCCCTCTCACAGTTACTGGCATTGAACCAAGTTTAACCTAGTCTGTACCTATACAGTTGCTTTTTCTTGCCTAAGGGTAAAACCTTACTTTTACATAATGTAAATTTCATTTTGTTAGCTAGGGCCAGTGTTCAAGTCTGTCAAGATCTTTGTGGATCTTGAGCTTGTCTTCTTGGCTGTTGGCTATTCCTGCCAACTTAGTGTTGTCTGTCAATTTGATGAGTTTGGAGCCCACTGAGCTGGGTATATATAAAATAATTCATGGTATTGTTGTTCATTTTTACTTTAAACCTTTTCCACCACATAGAGTTGCTAGCCAAGTTATCAGGCTATTTTTCAGAGTAGCTGCTACCCCCCCTCCACACACACACACACACACACACACACACACACACACACACACACACACACACACCTCACACCAATTCCATAAAATCGTTTGGACTGATTTCCAGGTCCTTAGGACATATTCCCTTATATAGGGAAAGACTTTGACTTTTGGGCAATTAAAAAACTCATGAAGAAAAGTTAAGATAAAAGCTACATGAGTAATTTTTGTTTTGTTTTGTTTTGTTTTGTTTGTTTGTTTGTTTGTTTTGACTAAACAAGCTGAAAAATGAAGGCCTTGCACTATCTAGTTCCCCTCCTGGGGAAATCAATTTTTTCACGCTGTTGGATTTGGAATATTCCGATTTCTTTCTCCCACTACTTGAAAGTTTTTACTATCTACTATTTACTTTGTCAACATTGTCAATGTTGATATTTTTTTTCCAGATCAGCTCCGCTTTTTATCCAGCCATATTGTATATCCATGGAAAGAAATCGAGCTTTGAATCTGTAAACTTGCTTTCAATACATAGAAGAGGTTTCAGAGCGTTTATGAATCACATTGAATTGCATACTTTACAAACAGAAATAGAATGCCAGAGAATTTATTGAAAGTTGTATCTTAAACAGTTCAGAAAAGTTTCACATTATGATAAAATTTAGATAAAGATTGCACGCTTGCATTCTGCAAAACATTTAATTCAAATCTTTATTGTCAGTGCACAACATATGTACAATGAGATTGGTTGAGCTCCCTCAGTGCACCACCACCCCAACACAATACAACTTACAGTGAAGACAGAAAATCCCTAACCCAATAAATCATATTAACAAACACCCAGTCCTAGTGCACCAGTGTGAACATGTTACACATTGCGCCAGCCCTGCAAGTCCATCGAACTACATAGTTATGATGTTATTTCGCATTCAGGAGTCTGACAGCCCACTGATAAAAACTGTTCTTCAGCCTGTTTGTGCGGCTGGCTATGCTTCTATATCTCCTTCCCAATGGTAGGAGGGTAAAGAAGTGCCGACCAGGATGTGAGTCATCCCTGAGGATTTTCCTCATGCTTCTAAGGCAGCGAGCCCTAGCGATCACGTCTAGTGATAAAAGGGACAGTCCACGATGTTTTGTGCTGTGCTCTGTAATGTTTTTCTAGAGTTTACACATTACCAATGCAATGATTCCTGAATGGAAACTTTAAGCAATGACTTACTTTGCCTATTTAGACTAGCAACATTTCCTACAGAAAAATGGCTCAGGGCCAGATTATCTCTGAGACCGCCTACTACCTCACAGTTCCCAGAGACCAATAAGATCCCACAGAGTTGGGCTTCTCCGGGTCCTGTCAGCTAAACAATGTTGGCTGGCGGGGCCATGGGGAAGGGCCTTCTCTGTGGCTGCTCCGGCTCTCTGGAACAACTGCACCCCGAGATCTGTACCACTCCCACCTTGTTGGCCTTCCAGAAAGCCGTTAAGACCTGGCTTTTCCGGCAGGCCTGGAATCAGTGATCCATAGAGAAGATGATAGATTGAAAGGATTTTATTATTGACATATATATATATGTATGTAGTGTTTTTTATCTTGATCTTTGTTGGTTTTCTTGCTGTGAGCCGCCCAGAATCCTCGCGGAGTTGGGCAGCATAAAAAACAAACTAAATAAATAAAATAAATAAAAATGATTTTTCCCTACCTTTGTTTTTAAACATACGTCAATCCATGCAAAAATGTTTGTGCTGCTGAAGAAGACAGAAGTTAGGAATACAATAAAATGATTATTGCTTGAGCTGCAGATATGGAAGAGGCCTGTAGTTATTGAATGCAATCCACTCTTTTGTGCAAGGTTGCAAATTAAAAAAATGGCTAAGCTATATTTAGTCTTACACCAGCTGTCAACAAAAGACATAATTCAAACGAACACAGAAAAGAAAGACAAATTAAAAACTCAACAATGAAAAGAATTTTTTAAAAAATAAAATAGAAAACCCTTTCACATCCATCTTTGTAAACTAGTTAATCTTATACATGGCGTGAAGGAAATTGACACAAGTATATGATTAAGAGTCTCCAATACAAAAAACACAGCCCAGAACTTGGCCACATTTCTAGGTGTTTCTGCAGATGCATCAGCCAAAAGAGGGTTTCTCCACATTGGTCAGTGGTGCACACCATGGCATGGTCAAATGCTGCTTATTTATTGTGAGAAGTAGAAAAACTTATTCTTGTAGGAAATAGGAATTAATATATGTCAGAAGATATTACACAATTGCTATATGACCATATAATCAAGAATGTACCGTATTTTTCGGAGTATAAGACGCACCGGAGTATAAGATGCACCTTAGTTTTTGGGGAGGAAAATAGGGGAAAACAATCTGCCTACCAGGTATTCATCTGGCTAGCGTCCTTAGTCTGGTCAGCTTCAGCACATTATTTTATCCCCTGGTTAGGACTTAAAAAAACCTTCTTCTGAGAGAGTAACAATGAAAGAGCCTGCAAGCTGGTAAGAGCTGGGAAGATAGTTAGCACCTGGTTAGGGCTAGAAAAAAACTTATTCGGAGCAAGTAGAGCAATGAAAAAAAATTCTGCAAAGAGTTAGGGCTGGAAAAACATTCTTTGGAGAGAGTAACAATGAAAAAGCCTGCATGGTAAGAGCTGGGAAGATCTGTTAGCACCTAGTTAGGGCTGGAAAAAAAGCTTCATTGGAAGTATAAGACGCACCCAAATTTTCAGCCACTTTTAGGGAGGAAAAAGGTGCATCTTATACTCCGAAAAATACGGTACTTTTAGGTGATAATTGTCAGAGTGACCTTATAAACAGGATATGTTATAAGATTTATTTGTCTGTAGGGAGGAGATGTTTATGCAACCAGAATACCAGAATATGGGAAAGGGCAAGATGACCTGACATTAAATTGGATAAATGAGTTGTTATCTGGGTGATGGATGTTAGGGTCTTTCCAAGCTGGAAATTACCATGAAAGGGTGCCAAAAGTATTGTAAGAGAGCCAAAAGGATTATATAAAATATTGGGTAAGGAGGGGAGTGGAAATTGAAATAGGAGGAGTGAAGTTGAAGATGTGAATTGTGCATATACATGACATTTGGAATGTAACCTGACATCTTGTGAAATAAAGATTTCACATGAGGACCGCTCTTGCAAGAACATAATAAATACCTGTTTTCTTATTGTTCATTTGGACTCCTGTTGTATTTATTGTTAAATTTATATAGCATTTATCCAGGTCCAAGAAGGGAGCTGGAATGCTGAGCATTTCTTAGATGCTAGGGAGATACAGCTATGAAAAGCAAGAAAGAAGATACAGCCAATCAAACATACTTCTGCTAAATTGTTGATTTCAGGAGGAATCCCTTCTTTGACTGGGATGTCCTTGCAAATTTCCATTGTAAAAGGAAAGAACAGGTCTTCTGGGTCAGGTTAGGGTCCACCTTCATCTCTCAGTGACCACCCAAATAACTCTGGAGCGTTTACCATCAGCAGAAGGAAACGGATGAATTATTCCAACTGTCAACCCTGAAATTGGCTGAACTGTGGCCATTTTTTTTGTGTAGTTGCTAGGGAGGTTTTTTTTCCCCCTCACAGCTTCAGGGCTGACACAGCCTGGAGTGAAGAGCCTAGGGCGGAGGTTGGTAGAGATTAGCTGGGGTGTTGTAGTCTAAATAAATTTATTTCCCCTGGGAATCAAGGACGTTCGTGCAGGTGTCTGCAGGGTGGAGGCGGAGGCCATCTTGGATCATGTGACTGAGACTCTGGGAGAGGGGAATGATGAAGTTTCACTTTTAATTAGGGGGGGAAACCGGTGTCAACTTAGAGCTGGTTTTCCACCAGGAAGTTGCCAATTTGATATGTAGCAATAGCACTTAGACTTATATACCGCTTCATAGTGCTTTACAGCCCTCTCTAAATGGTTTACAGAGTTCAGCATATTGCCCCCAACAATCTGGGTCCTCATTTTACCGACCTCAGAAGGATGGAAGGCTGAGTCAACCTTGAGCCGGTGAGATTTGAACAGCTGAACTGCTGAACTAGCAGTCAGCTGAAGTAGCCTGCAGTGCTGCATTTAACCACTGCACCACCTCAGCTCTTGTCCTAATAAAATGTTCTTTGAGGAACTTGCCTGCCTCAGAGTTCTTATTGAATGGGACCTATTAATTGGAACCCTGACACCAACTTCTTAGTGAGTAATTATGCCCAATTCCTCCCTCACAGCAGATCCACGGCACACCCAAACATCCAATTCTGAGGAATTCTTTTGTACAAATCTTATGAGGCTGCATTTCACCTCCCCTCTTGTTTAACTTCTATATAATGATTTAGTTGACCAGGTGGATAATCCAGATTATGCGCCTCCTAATTTGGCTGGGAAATGCCTCTTCATTCTCTTTTTGCTGCTGCTGCTGCTGAGATCTTGAGTTCATATAGTGTCAGGAATTGAATCTGCTGATAATGTATAATAAAATTAAAATAGGTTTTAGAGAACCCTCCCCTGTCAAAAATATTTCTGGCATATCAAAAAGATTCTATTGCACAAGCATCAGTTTTCAAATATTTGGGGTGGGGCATTTCAGGCCTCAGGTAGGCTAAAGGCCCAGACAGGTATGATGCCATGGCTCCTTAAAGAACTCAGCAGCCATATTGCAATTCTATTGGATAAGGATGCAGGACACTATCTTCCAACTTCACATTAATTATTTCAAGCAAAATCATAGCCCCAGCTTACTTATGGAGGACAGCTTAGATCATTTTCTATGTTTTGTCCATTGGTATATGTTGAGAGTGGAAATTCCTCTATCTCACATTTATACATTTCTTCTGGTTGTAAGATGCTCTTTTGTATTCAAGTCTGGCCTCAGAAGGATAATGTAGCACTTGGGGATGAAGATGCAGCCCAACAGACCAGCACTGGAGGCCAAGATGGAGAAGACCTGCACAGCCACCATGTATTTTCCTTTGGTGCTCAGATAGGTAGGCACAAAGGAGACCCAGACACTGCAGAAGACCAGCATGCTGAAGGTGATCAGCTTGGCTTCATTAAAGGCCCCAGGGAGATTCCTGGCCAGAAAAGCCACTGTGAAGCAGATGGCAGCCAAGAAGCCCATGTAACTGAGTGTGATGTAGAACATGAGAACAGCTCCTTCGTTGCATTGCAAGATGATCTCTCCAGGCTGGGAATGAAGGTCAGAGTCAGGGAATGGGGAAGAAACTAAAAGCCAGATGGAACAAATGATAATTTGGACAGCAGAACAAGAAAGGATGATGGAGTTGGCCAAGCTCTTCCTCAACCATCTCTTCACTCGGTTCCCT
Organism: Diadophis punctatus similis; assembly: GCA_023053685.1. Taxonomy (NCBI): domain Eukaryota; kingdom Metazoa; phylum Chordata; class Lepidosauria; order Squamata; family Dipsadidae; genus Diadophis; species Diadophis punctatus. The sequence continues at coordinate 236,988,514 of JALIGW010000002.1, forward strand.
GGTTTTGTGGCCAAGAAAGCCAGCACCACCGTGATCGTTTTGGCCAAGAGAGAAGAAATGGCAACTGAGAAGACGATGCTGAACACCATTTGTCGGAGAAGGCAGGTGGCTTTCCTTCGTTGACCAATGAAGAGAAGAGGAGTCAAGAAGCAAAGCAGGAGGGAGACCAGGAGGATGTAAGAGAGATCCCGGTTGTTGGCTTTGACGATAGGAGTTTCTAGGTATTTAATGAATAGGATTAACACAAAACCTGTGATTAGGAAAACAAATAGGGCAAAGCAGACCAGGATGATGCCCAGATGTTCTTCATAAGACAGGAAAGCTGTAACTTTGGGGATACATTGGATTCTGTCCTCATTTGGATATTTTTCATCTGGACACGCAGTGCATTTTTCCATATCTGAAAGAAATCGAAAAGCAGCATCTCTTTAATACTCTGTCCTTTTACCTTTCAAGAAATACCTTCCTGAGACAACAATTGTTAACATTTCCCAAGAAGAATCTGCACAAGAAGAAATTAAGAAGAAAATCATTTTCTAATAATTAACTATATTTAATAGTTATAAAATTGGAAGATGTCCTGGGACCTAAATGATTTATTTTTATTTTATTAATGGTTCTTATAGGCCACCCAACTCCCATAGGACTCAGGGCGGCGTACAGCATAGTCTAAGAACAATATAAAACAGTAATAAAATTAAAAAGTTAAAAAAGATTTCTTGTGTAATTTGCAAAACCTACATAGGAACCTACATTATCAGAGGTAAATAATGAATCAGGCAAACCTCCTGGATCTTAATATACTGGACACAAAATTTGTCTATCTTTTTAAATCTAGTGATACAAGAGAAAGCTGGTACTGCAAATAATCTGGAATGGCTAGTGGGAGTAGTGGTAATATGGGTGTTATGAGTTGCACTCATAACTGTCCACACCACCTTATTGTGGACCAGCAATACCTTCTCACTGATCCTCATGCAAAGGTCTATGTATAGTGCTGTGTGTATCAAATCTGAATCTGACCAGGATCTTATTTGTTTCTATCATGGGTTATTCTCACATGAATTCAGGTTGACACAGTTTGGAGCTGAAGGGGGAGAGCAGAGGTGGATGGAGTCTTCAGCCAAAACCAATTAGTTAAAACAATGAGTCAGATACATTCCAACGGCTGGCTGGCCAGAGGAGGAGGAGAGAAGTCGCCAAGCAACCAGCTCTTGTCATTATTGGACAGTGTGACATATTGTTTTGGAAAAATGAGAAACTCTTGCTTTATTTTTTTAATTTTAATTTTTCAATTTTCAATTTACATATCAATAAACATTTTAACAGTACTGTGTCATATGTTTCATACGGTTATTTACATTTATTTCTATGCATCTTTATTTCTCTGTTCTAACCAATTATACCACTTATTCCACACCTCATAAAATTCTGTTTCTTCTTTGCCTTTCATTTCCAATGTAAGCTTGTACATCTCTGCACATTCCAGTATCTTATATACTGTATAATCCTTTCATTGCTTGGTGTGTTTTCAAGTTTCCAACATTGCGCGTATACAATTCATGCTACGGTGAGAAACTCTTACTTTAAGTGGGGTGGAAAGTGCGGGAACCTTTAGTACTGGCTTTCCACCAGTTCGTGCCAAGATGATGTATCTAATGTGTTCTTTGAGGAACTGAAATTCTTTGGAGTTCGATTTGTGATGGATACATTAATTGAAACTTGACACCATGATGGTGAACCTATGGCAAATGTACCGGAAGTGGCATGCAGAGCCATATGTTCGGGAACGCAAGCCATCGCCCATTGCCCTTCTGGGTTCCGGCACACCAGCTAGCTGGTCTTCACCTGTAAAGGAGCGCTGGAAACAAGAAGAGCAGCCGCTGGTGCACGTGCATGCCGGCACCTGGTTTTCTGGTTTCTGGCACGCATGCGCCTGTGAAGACCAGCTGGTCCATGAGCATACGTGCACTGGAAACTGGAAGATAATCTTCACAGTGCATGCATGTGCACCGGGTGGCTGCTCTTCCAGTTTCCGGTGCTCCCTCACACATGAAGACCAGCTGGCTGGCATGATGGAACCCGGAAGAGCAATGAATGATGGCTTGCATGCCCAGAGAGATGGCTCTGCGCAAGAAGTCCCACAGCAGAAGAGTGTCCATTCACATGACCCCTGCAACTGCCGGTCCCAGGGCAGCCTATCTGGCAGGCGAATTGCAGTGAGAGCAGTGCAAAAAGCCGCAGAGAGGGGATCCCGGTGGCCACTTCCAAAAGGAGCAGAGCTGCCAGCCAGGATGGGAGGGGCCAGGGCTTCCCTCCCTTCCCTCACGAGCAGGTCACTTGCACAACCCTGGCCCTCCAGCCAAAAGCACCAATGCACGTCTGTGATCCCGAGCGCTTGGCTGGCTTGGATGCACAGGGCAGCGAGGCAGCATCTGCTGACTGGGTGGCTGGAGGCCCCACCAGTTGCTCCTGCCACTGCCGGGGGCAAGGTACAAGTGGGTGGTGGCAGTTCTCACACCGCCACCTCTGGATGGGATGCTGGAACAGCCAGGAGGAGGAGGAGGAGGAGGAGCCACCGTCGGGGAGGCAAGCTGCAACAGGAGGGCTGTCAGGGAGTGCAGCTCCTTATGCATAGTGATGCCGCCAAGGGCCCAGCTCACCGGCGGGGGAGCAGCTGTGAGGGCCAGCCAGTCGCTCCTGCCCCTCACCCTATGGCTGCCACTGCTGCTCTTCTGGGGCCGCAGGGCTCTGCAGGAGCTGAGTCTGCGCAGGAGGAATGTTGCGCTCCCTTGGCAGAAGTGGCAGGAGGGGGGCTGTGCTGGCTTGTTCTCGGTAGTGGGCTGAGAGGGGGCGCTTCATCCCAGCCAGAGTTGGGGTGAAGCTCTCCTGCCTGCTGGCTTTCCAGTGGAGGGAGGCAGCATTCCCCACCCAACTTTCTCTCCCTGTCCGGGGCTGCGGAACTGGGTCATTGGTGGGGATGTCCCACCACCTCTACAGGGACCAGGGGAATGGGCAAGGGGGCGAGCAGGGAGGCACAAGGACCACCCAAAAGGCCAGGCGGAGCCAGCAGAAGGTCCCCGCATGTGGGGCTCATCCCTCCCCCACTGCTGACAGCTCCATTGGCCCTTCCCCCCATGGCCAATTTTGACATTCAAATTTTGACACTCTTCCGGTTTCCAGCACACGCATGCACACCAGCCAGCGGGTCTTCATGCATGCATGTGCGCCAGAGACCAGAAGACCAGGTGGATGGCAGCTGCTCTCCTGGTTTCCAGCACACACATGAGTGCACATCGCTCCCGTTTCGGCACTCGTTGCCGAAAAGGTTCAACAACACTGGTATCGTGCATTGCAATAATTCTTCCAGGATATGGAGCTAAGATGATTCCTCAAGTTTCAAGGAACTCAGATATTCCTAGAGAGGCAAATGTGAATGGGCACATTCAAAATAAAAAACAGGAGACATATTTTCTCTGGTAGTAGAAAAGTTTGCTCAATCTGCCACACTCTCCTATCTTTCCCCAGGGCCTCCCTCAAGGTCCATTTGCTATTCTTCTCTTTAGATAAGAAATGGTGCAGTTTGAAGATACTGTAAAGAAGAAAACCAGTTGAACTTCAATCTGTGTTAACTTGCACTTTCATGATAGTATTCTGGATGAATGCATACCACAAGGCCTGTCTTTGTCTTTGGTGTCACCCACCTTCCTGAGTGGAGATGGTCCCCTCTGGACAAGGAATGCAGTCATAGCAGCAATCTGGCTCTCCTTCTCGCTTCCGCTTGACAAACCCAGGATGACAACTTCCCACACATTTGGACTCAGGAAAAGACTAAGCAGAAAAACAAGGAGTGAGCAAAAAAAACTTGTTGAGACTCACCATCCATGGAAAATGAAAATGGAAATAGTCATTGATTATTAACCAAGTAGTCTCTGGGCTTCACTTAGGTAAATATGAAATCACTGACTAATTCCAAAGAGATGTAGCCTCAATTAGCACTTCAATTCCAACACAAAGAGTCCTGACCAACCTAGATAGTGGTAAGGAAATCCTGGCAAGGAATACACCGAAGGGGACTCTTCTGGATTATGAATGGATGTCTCCGTGCCTCCCACACCCCTCCTCTATATATCCCAGCCAGGCAGGGGCTTGTTAATGTCTTCTTCTTTTCCTGGATAGCTGGCCCTCAGTCCTGCATTGCTCTCCTCTCCACACTTCTTTTGTGCATATGCGCATCTGGGACAGGGCCCAGCTGTTTCATCCCCCTCGCTCAGCTCAGGCCCCGAAAACAGCTGTCTCTCCACCTTAGCGTGAGTAGATTGGCCCTGCTCTGCATTTGACTCTGAGACCTCCTGCTCCTCGGAGCCTTCCACCGGCCCCGATGGTAACCCAGGTACCCCCTCCATCTCCTCTGACTCGACTGCCATCTCCGCTGGCAGTTGACGAACCACAACAATGGACCAACAGAATTTCTAACCAATCATGATTTTCTTTTTCATCTGATTCAGTCCAAACCTTAATTCAACTCAGGCACTGATTAAAAGAACCTGAAGCTATTAACAACACAAAGGCAGCACTTGAGAGTTGCTCACCAGTTTGATGGAGATACTAAATGAAAGAAAAGATAGAAAAGGACCATGGTCTGCCTCTTAAAGAATAATCACTCAGCATCCAATGTTGGACATGAAACAGTTTACAAGAGTGTTCCATATTGTAGCATTGAAAGGATACTTTGTGTATAGTGCTGAAGCCCTCTGAGCAGTCTAAGAAAACTGTAAGGTTTCTATTCCCCACATTTAATTTTCAGTGAAGGTCATCCGCCTTGGTGACTAGACTCAGCCCACTTTAAATGGGTTCCAATCTTTAGGGGGGAAAAGAGAAAACATAGCAATGTTTTTACTCACTTTGTTATAGGACTTTAGCTCTGGAAAGGCATTTTCGAAGATAATGAATCTCTGTCTTTTAAATGTCCCTAGTCCCATGTGGAGGTTGTGGTCGTTCTTCAGAACCACCAAGCCCATGACTGCCACATCTGCTGCTATATCTCCATTTTGGTCAAAGTACAGTTTTACATGGGAAAGATTCCAATATTCATTCTTCTCCAGAAATGGATGAAACTAGAATGGAATTATCCAGGAATTCAAGAAGCAGAAAAGTTGATTTCTTACCCCATATCGGCTTTTGACATTTGAGCCTTTCTTACACAGTTGCCTAATCTCTAAATATGCTTAATTAGGAGAATAATTGTTACCACTCCCTTCATAAGTGGGAAAAATGTTCAACAAAATTTGTCAATAATTTACTGACAAAATAAATATTGAGATAATATAATTGACACAATTGATTAGTTATAGGGACCATTCTAGAGCCAGTGACAAATAAATTGAACAAAAAAGATTATTCAAACAAATAAGAGAGTATTCATAAACTCCTTGAAAACAAGAAGGGGATTTCCAGAATGCATGAATTTTTCAAGAAGAAAGTTGTCAAGCTAATCTTCTTCCTGGTACACCAAAAATAAAATATGAACACGTGAGCTAATTCTACTTTATTGGAAAGCTACATTAAGAGAATCGTGCAAGTCTGCATGTAGAAATCTCTCACCAACTCTTATTTTTTCAGCCTAAAAAAATTCTGAATTTCTGAGTTTCTTTCTCTGCCCGTTATGCAGCTGCAGGCTCCCTGCACCCCTTATCTGATCATTCCTTAGGAAGTATGTCTTCTCCCTATCCCAAACGTTTTTATGAAAGCTGGTGATATAACTTGATTTCAGCAAAGTATTAACAACTGTTTCATGATGTAGTGGTGGGGAACCTCTGTCAGCCCTGGAGCCATTTTTCCTGGCCCATGGTATCTCAAGGGCTGCTACAGTGGAAGTGGAGCGAGTTGTGGGAACGGGAAGAGGGAGGTAGAGATAGGAAGGGCTTTGTAACCAAAATAAAATTATTTCCTCTGAGAACCAATGATGTTCCCACCAGGTGTGAGGAGGTGGGACATGAGTCTGGGTGAACTTTGGACTGTGACCTGATTGGGCCATGTGATGGTCTGCATGGCTGGAGGAGGGAAAATGTAGTTTTAACTAGGGGGAAACCCGAAGGACTTTAGAGTCAGATATTTCCCCAGATGTGCCAATACAACATATTTAATAAATCTATACTTTGAGAAATATGCCTGCCTCGGAGTTTTGATTCTGTTGGGGGTGTTACTTGGAACCCTGACAACCTCTTTAAGTGAGGACTGAATGATATGATCATTAACTGAAGAAATATTGTCCTAAAATTCTATTCAAATACTTTTTAATTTTTCTCATAAAAATGAAGAGTCATATATAACAATTAGTCCTTGCTCATCTTCCCCTTTATACTGTGATATTAATACCATAGAATCGATGAATCATGATTGTTTCTTGGATTAATGGTAGACAAAGTTGCTTTAAAAATGTCAAATATTCCCTCCAAAATTTATCATTTCCTAATAAACAGAGGTCCATGAGTAAAATCCAGTAGGGAAAAAAATATCTGATTTTTAGCAACTAGAACTTGACAAGCTATAGTATTTTTTAAGAATATTAACAATGCACTGGAAGAAAATTCGTAAGAAAATTTGTGGAAATGAACTCAAAATAGTAGCTGATAGCACACCGAATGTGAGTCAAAAGTGTAATACTTGGGGAGACAAGGCAAATGCATCCATAATAATCTCAGGAGTCAATGTTCTGATTTGTGGGGACCCCATCTCAAGCACCAAATCCCCTTGGAGCAGGGGCGGGTTCCCAATTTTTTTACTACCACTCTGTGGGCGTGGCTTATTTTGTGGGTGTGGCTTGCTAGCCATGTGATCGGGTGGGCGTGGGCCTCGGGAGCTTGGCAGTGGCCAGAGAAGTGGCGCGGCATTGCCCACCCACAATGCAGCCCCCCTGCAGCGGGAGCAGCAAGACCGTGGCAGCGGTTCTTCTAGGAGGCTCCGTCCAGCCTGAATGCTTCTCCCCATTCGATGATCCTAGCCTCCTGCCGCCCATTCCCCCTCCTCTCAGCAGCTCAAGGAACCTCAAACGTGCAGAAATGCCTAGGATCATCACCACGCGTTCGTGGCTTCTTGGACTGCTGAAGGGAGGGGAATAGAGATAGCTCCTGCTGCCTGTTCTTTCAGCATCTCATGCGCTCCCTCAGCCATCCTCCCCTGCTTGGACTCATTGTGGGGTAGGAAGGCAGCGCATGCACAGCGAAGCTCGGATTCTGGGCATGTGCAGAAGAAAATTTAAAAACATTTTAATTTTTTTTAATGGCGACACCCAGGCATCGGCAACCGACCGCACCGGTACTGTGACATCACCAGCGGGCCGCTACCGGTGCTATAGAATGGACCGCACTGGTAGGAACCCACCACTGCCTTGGAGGCACCACACTTGGAGAAGACATTGCACAAAACCTGGATTAGCTTTATGGAAGTACAATGAAGCAAAGGAAGAAATTAAAGGACTTAATTAATCTTTCCTAGCCTAGAGGAAAGATGACAACAAGAACAGCTCATGTTGGGCAATGGGAACAGAAAATAATGAGTCTGGGAGCATCTTTTCCAAGTAGCCATTTTTTTTTAGTTGGAGAAGGAAGGAAACAGTTGCACAGAAGCTTACAATCTGTTCACTGTTATTCCAGATTCTGAGACATACTAAAATGAACTCAGTTACAGGAGAGGAAATTCTAGCTCAATGAGAATAAAAACATCCTAAAAGGAAGGATTTTAGACCAGTTTTAGAGCTGAGCAAGCGAAGCAGAGAAGTTTAGTCTCCCCCTCTTTGATTCTCTTAATGCAAAGACTGAGCAGCCATTAGTCAGAAAAGTTTTAATCAGAGAGGAGAGGTTGTGCTAGATCACGGGTGTCAAACTTGCAGCCCACGGGCCGGATGCATCATGCACTGGCCACGCCCACCCCTGTTTTAGTGAAGGGGGGGAAATCACGATACATCACATGACAACAACGTGACGATGCGATTTTGACACCCGTGTGCTAGATGGTATGAAGGTTTCCTTTAAATTTATAAAGGCAAAGATTCTGCAATGCTAATAAAAAACCCTTATACAGTATATAGAACAGGGGTGTCAAACATACGGCCCGCGGGCCGGAACCGGCCCCCAAGGAGGTTCGATCAGGCCCGCAGGATAATTTGAAAGTGGAAAAAATGCATAAAAGACATGGAATTAATATTTTTAATTCGCTGCAATTCATGGATTATCCGCTAAGGGGCGCACTCTTTCCATCAGAGTAGAAGACAAGCCGCATCACTGAGACAGACTGAAAACAGCAGACGGTATCAGTGCGCCATCTGCTGCTTGTTACGACGTTGTTTATACCTTGGTCTCTATTTCTCTGCTACACCCTCATTAGCCAAAATGTCGTTATCCAAACGGAGAAAAGTAGATAAGGAGTGTAGAATTTTCAAAGAAAAATGGACCACGTCCTATTTATTTACAGAGATGCACGGAAAACCTTCGTGCTTGGTGTGTTTGCAACAAGTTTCGGTATTGAAGGAATATAATATTCGACGCCACTACGAGACTCATCACAGTGAAAAATATGACGGCTTGCAAGGACAACTGAGAAGAGATAAGATTAACGAATTGCTGGCGGGTCTGAGGAAACAGCAGTCAACTTTCATCCAGAGCCGAGAAGTCAGTGAAGCAGCGGTAAAAGCCAGCTACCTAATTGCTAGCGAAATAGCATTAGCATCGAAGCCGTATTCCGACGGTGACTTTGTTAAACGATGCATGATGAAAGCGGCTGAACTTGTATGTCCCGAGAAGCGACAAGCTTTTGCCAATATTAGCCTGACGAGGAATACTATAGCAGAGAGGATTTCGGAACTATCGGCAGATTTAGACAGTCAATTGAAACAGAGAGTCAAGTCATTTATTGCATTTTCCGTGGCAATTGACGAGAGCACTGACATCACAGACGTGGCCCAACTGGCCATATTTATTTATGCTGCCTTAGATACTGTTTGCATTGAAAGAATACAGCTCTGTGAAGATGAATCCTTACTGTGGTGATTTAAAAAATGTGCATTTTAATGTTAGTCAGCAGCTTCAAAATAAAAGTTGTGTGATGGAATTCTACTGTTCATACAACTCCATAAATTTTTAGTATGTATTGTATGTGTATGTATGTTTCATGTATGAAGTTTACAGATTTACAGGACAGGCGAACACTTTCTTCATTACACATTTAAAATCACTCTCCTTAGTTTGTAAGGTGTGCAGGGATTACATTTAGATTTTATATGCGTATGTGTAAGTGGTTTAAAAATTCCTTTCTTTAAAAGTCTCATTTAATCTTAAAGTGCATTACTATATTTTTCAGTACCAATTAAAGTTTTGTGCCTTTGTACAATCAGTGGGATCTGTTGCAATGCATATTTGTGAATGATAAAAGTAAATTGCACATTTGTCTAAGGAAATATGAGGTGTTTTATGAAATGTTTTGTAAAAGGATAGTTTATTAAATTTCAATATTTTCCTAATGTTCTTGTGCTTCTTTACACCAAAACAAAGAAAAGACATGATATTTTAATTATTTATAGCAGAGTATGGTATAATTTTAATGGTCCGGCCCACTTGACATCTCCCTAGGCCGTATGTGGCCCACAATGAGAAATGAGTTTGACACCCCTGATATAGAAGTTTGTTTAAAAATGCAAAAATCTGTCATGGTGTCCGCTCTTTGAAACATTATCCCCCAAATTATTAGATTGTCCAAACCTGTTGACCTTTTATAGCAGAAGCAGGTTGAGAAGGTTCGCCTCCTTCTCCTTTGGATTTCTTCTGAAAAGAAAAGAAAACTGCGTTTTATGGATCCTTTTTGTGACCCCATACCTGCCATGGCTGCAGCCTTAGCGACCCTCTCTCTTCATTCTTCTGCCTTGTCTTCCTGGATCTGGAGGAATATGCAGCACTCAAGACATGGGCCAGAGTCAGAACAATATCATAGACATGCCAGGTATTCATTATCGGTTTCCTGTTCTTTCCCTTTTGGGTCTCGAGTGGTGCTTTCTGAGTGCATCTTCTCTGGCCTTTGACAGAAAAGACATGATTTGAAAAAGAACAGCGAAAATATTGATCTTGAAACTGAGGATCTACATAGATATAGGATGGAATGTCCTGATCAGTCTTTCTTTGTTTCACCCAGAAAACAAAGACCCACAAGCTATGGACATATTTGTAAAGTCTGTGCCTAAATATTATCATATGCTCCAATTCTGCGATGATCCAGACTTTCCCTTCAATTGGTCCTGGCAAACGCATAAACGTCAAATGGAAAGGAAGAATAATGTCAAAAATGGAAACATATTCTATGAAGTGAACAAAGACATTGACTTCTCTCCATTTAGAGAGGGCATCCCTGAGAGGTGCCGTATACCCGGTCCTTGAGAATCGTTGTGATATAACAACACAAATTCCATTCCTGAGAAGCATGGGAGTGAAAATCCTCATGAAATTGTCTCCTTCCTCTGTGTCTGAAGCAAAGAGACCAATCAAGGTCCACTTGAAATGGAGGAGCAGTTGGACAATTCTTGGGTAGTTAATGTTTTTTGGAGGTAGCATTCGGTGGAAAAAAGGGAAATGGCTTTTATCCATCAGAGCCTCTAAAACAACTCTATCACTGACCTGAGAATGCAATGAAGAATCCTGTGTTATATTTTTGGTGATTAAGTCTAAAATATGAGATTTTAAGAAATCCAACTTTGTTCTGATGAACATAGTGCAATAGTTTATTACTGATTAGCCATTAGGACCTATCATAATAGAGGGAACATAATAGATAAAACATTATATCAGACTGTCCCAAAGGTGCATTTTTCAAGAGGCAACTGGACTTTCTTGTTTTTCTTTGAAGACATTCTACTTCTCATCCAAGAAGCTTCTTCAGCTCTGACTGGATGGTGTTTAATGGAAGGATTCATATTCTGTACATTGGGGAAATAAAACAACCACTTCATAAACACATGGCACAACATAGAAGAGCAAAGCCATCAGAACAAGAGTCACCAGTCCATCTGTATTTAAAAGACAAAGGACACTCTTTTGAAGACAGAAAAGTCCACATTTTAGACAGAGAATATCACTCGCTTGAAAGAGAGGTCAAAGAAGCCATCTGTGTCAAAATTGAACAGCCCTCTCTCAACAGAGGGAGAAGGATATTTTATGTATTATTTATTAAATTTATATGCCGCCCAACCCCCGAAGGACTCTGGGCGGATACAACATCATCTATCTCAAATCTACAATACAGTCCTTTCAACAGTTCCAAGAAGGCTCCACACCCATTTGCACTGCTCAGGTGAACCTGAGGACACAGATAAACCTCCAGTGGCTTCAATGACTCTCTAAAACAATGCAAATGGCCAGCTGTCTGCAAGGAGTATAAATCCTTCCATTCCCCACCATCCAGTAAGAACTGAAGAAGCTTCTTAGATGAGAAGCGAAATGTCTTCAAAGAAAAACAAAAAAGTTCAGTTGCCTCTTGAAAAAAAGCACCTTTGGGACAACCATGACCTAGATGACTGAGAATCTCATAGACATTATAGAAGACTGTATATAAAAATAAAATAAAGAAACTACATAAAAAATGAGAATAAAGTATGCATATCCTATTTACATATCCTATGTATCACCCATACACCCACCCATATGTATCACCCATACAATTTTACTGCCGACAGATTCACATATGCAGATATCAACCGAACTGTTTCCTTTAAATCAGGGGTGTCACACTTGCATCATCATGTCATCATCGCATCATGTACCATGACTTTTTTTCTCCTTTGCTGGCCAGTGTGTGATGCATCTGGCCAAAGGGCATGAGTTTGACACCCCTGCTTTAAATAAAGGGCAGCATTATATGCATTTTCTTTTACTTATGACCACATAGGAAATATCTTGTTTTAATATCCTAATACAGGGGTCAGCAACCTGTGGCTCTGGAGCCGCATGTGGCTCTTTCATCCCTCTGCTGCGGCTCCCTGTAGCTCAAAATATGCGTCACAATTGCCAATGTGTCATACCAGCTGGCACGCGATTTATTGAGCTTTTCGACCCCCGGTAGGCCAACCATGGATAAATCTTAGAAAAGAAAAGTTTCAGAAGAAAACAGAATATTTAATTCAACTACATATGCTAATTCTATGGTCACTCAGGAAATAGTCAGGCACGGGAAGGGTTTTGTGGCTCCCGATGTTTTCTTTTCTGTGGGAAACAGGTCCAAATGGTTCTTTGAGTGTTTAAGGTTGTCAACCCCTGTCCTAATAGGTCATTGATCCTATATAAAGTCAGATACTGACCTGTCTCTCTTACAAAACTGATATTCAAATTATAGATGTGTTATGTCTTCTACCTGTGGAACTCTGGGAATACATGTCAGTTGGTTAAAAGGTAAATGTAAAGGTTCCCCTCGCACATATGTGCTAGTCGTTCCCAACTCTAGGGGGCGGTGCTCATCTCCGTTTCAAAGCCGAAGAGCTAGAGCTGTCCGAAGACGTCTCCATGGTCATGTGGCTGGCATGACTAAATGCCAAAGGCACACAGAACGCTGTTACCTTCCCACCAAAGGTGGTCCCTATTTTTCTACTTGCATTTTTATGTGCTTTCGAACTGCTAGGTTGGCAGAAGCTGGGACAAGTAACGGGAGCTCACTCCATTACACGGTACTAGAGATTCGAACCGCCGAACTGCCGACTTTTCTGATCAACAAGCTCAGCATCTTAGCCACTGAGCCACCATGTCCATTGGTTAGACATGGTTAAATGGCTCCTGCTGTTCAAATCTTGCCCAGGTAAATATCGCCCTAAGACATTTAGGCATTTCTGCGCTTAAATACTTTGAATTTGGAAGATACATTTCTAGTAACTCATCTATTTCAATATTCCAATTTTACTGAGCATGGCTATATCATTCTCTGATTCAAAACCCTGGTTCTTGGTGCAGTAATCTTTTTAAGTTGTTTTCCAGTTGTGGAAAAGGCAGGAAAATCAATTGTTTTTCTGCAGCAGAAAACCCCAAAGCAATGAAGATGGTATCATGAGAGGATAGGAGAGTCCATGGTGAAAAGCAGCTTTTGATTTCCATAGACAAGATATGGTTGGATCTATTGCTCACCCACCACCACTACACTTGCTTTACCAGACATAGAAACACACACACATAACCTGTGGAACTTTGTAGGTGCCAAGTAATGTTGATATCTGCATGGAAATTTCCCTTTTAGCTCCATCAACAAGAGTCAAAAGGTTGTCCTTCTTTCCACAGCTGTAGTTGGGAACATTGGTTTCTCCAGTAGAGAGCATGTCCAGCAAGGCATCTGAAGTGCCAATTGTGTTCAAAGAGTTGTCATGGATGTTGTAGCCCAATGTGAAATTTTGCAGAATCTGGGGACTCTTGTTGATTTGTTGAATAGCAAAAATGTACCACAGGAGATTTGATGCTCCAAAAGATGAAGTACTGTAAAAAAAATGTTCATCTTCTTACCATCATCATCAACAATAAAACCAAAATAATGTTTAATTTTATCCTCTTTGTCGGCAGAAGCCCACTGAGTCTTAAGTTGTGTTGCATAAAGCTAACCCCAAAGCAGAGGAAAATGATCATCACTATTTAATGTTATTTAATGTTAATGTTAACACTATTTAATGTTTAACTCATCACTATTTAATGTTTTTTTTACTGTCAAGAAGGGGGGATGGAGATAGTCTTCTACCACATATAAGAATCACAAATAAACCATAATTTGCAGTAACACTAATTTTTCTTTCCATTACCAGATTCAAAATCATTCAACTATTAAAAGTAGAACCATCAAAAAAGAAAAAGGATGTTTCATAACTGAACCAGAAAGTCAATTCTAAAAAGAAGTCAACCTCTACTCCTCTAAGGATCAGATATTCAGTATCAATGAGTGGTTATAAAAAATATGGAAATGAGTCAAACAGAAGCAGCTACAAGCATTTCACTACTTTAAACAAATGTCAGTATTCAAGTGAGTAATTCAGGACTGGATGGAGAGAGGAAAATAATCTGGACTTCTTTCAGATTTTTCTCTGCCCCATCCTTGGATTTGAGTCTCTTCCGCAACAGAGGAAAGGCATGGAAACCAAAATTATTCAGGAAATTAGATAGATCCTGCAATATAGGAATAAGTGAAATAAGAATAAAAGAGGAAGTGTCACAACTGCAAATGGAGGAAATCCAATTCCATCACAATGAATGACTTACACGTGAGGCTGACTAGAAGGAACAATGTTGAAAGACAAAATTGTACGTGGTACTTTGGTTTCACTGACAATGATACTAACGAGATGGTCTCCTGGCCTGTAATAGCCCCATGTTTTTTTTCTATCCTGCTGCGCCAAATGTAGCAGGCATTTCATTCTAAGCTTCGCAAAGATTGGTTGGGACATCAGCAGCATCCGAAGTAGAAGCAGGAGGTCCATAATTCGTGGGACTGAATCAATCCCCGTTTCTAAACAAGAACAACAAGAAAAGTTAGAAGAATTCAAAGCACTCTCACAGGATGGAAATGCCAGTGGCTTTGCTGATTCTGACAGAGACAAACCAACTTCACCTGGAAAGGAGAAAAAGATACATTCAACAGCACAGCCCCTGCCTGTCCTGCATCTTGTACAACACACTCAGCATGGCTAGAGGCATTTATCCATTTCTGATGCAAGATCCCTTTCATGTTGCTTCAGTCTGATGTTTACCTCAAAGGCACTAACTGGAAAAGTAGCAATGAAATCTCAAAGGTCAGGTTGGTGATAATTACAATGAGAAGCATCTTCTCCTCTGGGGACATTAGCCATAGCCTTCCATTACAATCTGGTCTTGGGGCTTGGACCACAGCACCATTGAACAATTGATTTTCATTTGCCACTCAATTCAAAACACCTAAAATGCCTCCAAATTGCTTGGCTGTTTATCAAGCTGTTTATCATCTACTATGGACTCTGGAGTGGAATGGAGGAGATAGTAAGCATCTACATGCCTTGGAAACATTGGTGTCCAATAATTAGGATGAGAAGGATTATTTGGGGTATACAACAAAAGCAATTTTATAGATTTGACAACTTTTGAGTATCTTAAGACAGAGAGGTCTCCTTCAGAATTTTCCCATCTATCCAAAAGATGGAGAGAAATGTTAAAATGGGACTGTCAGGAAACAATTTAGAGAAAGTAAAACACAGTTGTCAGGAGAGAGTTTAAATCAACTCTGATTTAGCTGTCAAGGTAATGATTATGGAGAAGGGAGACCCATGCCCACCATGGAAAATCCATGGATAACTTCCTGAAACATTCTCAATCTTTATCTCAAATAATTACTGGATGGAGGGAGCGTTGTAGAATTGAATAAGTGAACAACATGGATATTTTATCATGCTTGGTCAACATATAAAACAGCTGTCTAACAACTTTGACATCACCCTGTTCTTGAACGACTGGGTGGACTGGACCTGCCTTACGTTAAATAAATAAATAAATAAATAAATAAATAAATAAATAAATAAATAAATAAATAAATAAATAAATAAATAAACAAACAAACAAACAAACAAACAAACAAACAAACAAACAAACAAACAAACAAACAAACAAACAAACAAACAAACAAACAAACAAACATATAAAACATATAAAACATATAAAACATATAAAACATATAAAACATATAAAACATATAAAAGAATATTCAAAAATAAACACTGATACAGAGAATTTTAAAGATAAATATTCAGTTAAATACTAAGCCAAAATGTGTTTTTTTTAAAGAATCAATGGTTAAGAACAGAGAAATGTCATAGAAAATGATCTCAATGTATATTTGCTGTGGTGAGATTTCTATACGCCCAAAGATGGAAAGATTCGGCATTACTCACCACAGCTGGGGAAATTGGCAGAACTTTCTGAGATAGACAAACTGACTTCTTTGATTAGAAAAAAGGCAAAATCTACAGTTGTGGATGATTGGAAACCCTTATGGACTTTTTTTTGCATACCTGAATGGCTCTCTCTTTGATCTTTTCCTCTTGAATGCACAGACAATGTGCCTGTCAGCCCTGGAGGCCACCCTTTCTTTTGGATCTTCAGGGCTGCCACACTTAGTGCTGTGGGAAAGTGGGAGGGGCGTTGCATGGAGTTGGTAGAGTTATTTAGCAATAACAACATTCTTTTCCCTGAGAGTCAAGGACGTTCAGCCTGCACCTGGAGTGGCGTGACTGGGAGGCATCTCCAGTTGGGACGGTGGATTGATTGGACCAAAGTGATGGGCATGTGGGTGCAGGGGAAGGGACTTTGACTTTCCTTTGGGTGGGGAAACCCCAGGATCTTTCAAATTCAGGTTTTCTCAGATGTGCCAATATGACATCTCTAATAAAATGGATCTTTGAGGAAATGCTTGCCTCAGAGACTTACTTGGTTGGGGGTGTTACTTGGAACCCTGACAGTGCCTCAAGACAGTCATTGAATGAACCCTCTTTGCTGATGACCAGGGACTCCCAATGTACCAAAAAATGATATAGAGTTGATGCTGACCAAATCCTCAGATGCCCTTAGTCTCTTTAGCCAATATGCCCGAAACAAGACTAAAGTACTTTACTAGCCCATGTCAAATATCAACCTTGTACAATCACAAATCAATGTTGATGACACCCAGCTGACTAAAATTAGCAGCTTCAAATAATAGGGAAGTATCATCTCAAGCAATGGGTCTTTGGGCAAAGAAGTTGACTCCAATATCAGCAATGCCAGCCAGGCACTGGGGCATCTATGCATTAGAGTGCTTGATCAACACAACATTCATGACTCCCAAAAGCTGAAAGTCTATAGAGCTTTAGTTATGTCTTCTCTTCTATATGGATGTCAGTCCTGGAATCTGTACTAAAGGCACATCACGCAACTGGATAATATTCATTTGTGATTTCTCCATTCTATGATGCTACTATATTTTATTTACTATGCGCACCTCTCCCTCACTTTAATCCAATTCACGCGCAAGTCTTGACATCCCCCCCCAATTTTAGATGTCAAGGTCCTCTTCAAATACGATGGACGAACATCATCATATTTTTATTTATTTATTTATTTATTTATTTATTTATTTATTTATTTATTTATTTATTTATTTATTTATTTATTTATTTATTTTTATTTTGTCAATCGTGTGTATGATTACAAACAATGGATAGCAATAGCAATAGCAATTAGACCTATATACCGCTTCATAGTGCTTTACAGCCCTCTCTAAGCGGTTTACAGAGTTCAGCATATTGCCCCCAACAATCTGGGTCCTCATTTTACCCACCTCGGAAGGATGGAAGGCTGAGTCAACCTTGAGCCTAGTGAGATTTGAACAGCTGAACTGCTGAACTAGCAGTCAGCCTGCAGTCGCAGCATTTAACCACTGCACCACTTCAGCTCTAAACATAAACATGATTGTGAATATATAAGAAGTACAAGCATGGTTATGAGTACATGATATTTTACGAATACATGGGGACGTTAGGACAGGGACGGTAGGCACAATGGTGCGCTTATGCGCGACCCTTACAGACATCTTAGGAATGTAGTGAGATCAACTGTAGACAATCTAAGGTTAAAGTTTTGGGGATTTGGGGAAGAAACCACAGAGTCAGGTAATGTATTCCAGGCATTGACCACTCTGTTGCGGAAATCGAATTTTTTGCAATCAAGTTTGGAACGGTTTACATTAAGTTTGTATCTATTGTGAGCTCATGTATTGTTGCAGTTGAAGCTGAAGTAGTCATTGATAGGTAGGACATTGCAGCAGATAATTTTGTGTGCTACACTTAGGTCAGATCGAAGGCTGCGTACTTCTAAATTTTATAGGCTCCAAATTTCAAGTCTGGTGGCATAATGTATTCTGTTGCAAACAGAGGAGTGTAGTACTCTTCTCGTGAAATATCTCTGGACATTCTCAATTGTATTAATGTCTGATATGTAGTTTGGGTTCCATTTCTAGAAGAGTACCCACTCAGTACTGGAAAGAATTCTCCTTCCTATTTTCCATCCAAGAGATCAACCCATCTAGTTTAGTACCAAAACAGGGAACCAAAAATAACCTGCATGGTTGCACAATGAACTCTCAGACCAACTGAGAGGGGGAAAAGGATAAGTACAAGAAAAATGGAAAGAGGAATGCATAAATAAGGCAGAATAGCAACAAATACTGTGGACCTGCAAAGATGAAGTTAGGAAAGGTGTTTTTTTTGAAAAAGTTTTTTATTTTTATTCTCATACAGACATTTTCACATATTTATCATCTCATTTCTCATTTCATTCTTTTACAAAATATTTATACATATATTCTATATTTATCTTATTGCTTTGTTAGTTCAAGGTTGCTTTTTTTACCATCCTCCCTTCCCATCTCATACAGCCCTTCCTTCTTTCTTCTTCCCTTCCCTTCGTCTTTGTCTTTCTAACCCTCTCTCCTTCTCCTCTTCCCTACTTCCCGTCCTGCCTTCTCTCCTCACTCTCTTCTGCCCTCTTCTCTTCTTTCCTCCTCCTCCTCTTTCTTTCTTCTTTCTTCTTTCTCCTATCTTCCCTTCTTCCTTCCTTTGCTGTACTTTCTCCATTTTTCTGGGATGGTATTCCAGCAACCTTGAATTCTTTTACACGGCCTTACATTTTTTCATATTTTATTCCATATATATTTCTTTAATCTATTTCATTTATCTTTATGTGTTTGTCCATTAATTCACTTCAAATTTAAGATTTTCTTTCTCCCACCCCCCTTTCCTAACCCCTCATCTCTTTCAAGTGTTACATCTGGGTTACATCATTCACTTATATTCAAACTTCTTTATTTATATTTATTTTCTAACCATTTTCAAAACTTCCCCCAAGTCTTGTAATACAATGAGTCCTCTTTATCTTTTAATCTTAATGTTAATCTGTTCATTTCAGCGCAGTCCAAAATTTTCTTTATTATCTGCTCATCTCCAGGAATGATACCTGCTTTCCAATTTTGCGCAAATACAATCCTAGCTGCTTTTACTATATGTATTATTAAATAAGGAGCCGAGGTGGTGCAGCGGTAAGAGGCAGTACTGCAAGTCACTTTAGCTGACTGTGATCTGCAGGTCAGCGGTTCAAATCTCACCAACTCAGGATTGACTCAGCCTTCCATCCTTCCGAGGTAGGTAAAATGAGGACCCAGATTGTTGGGGGCAATATAAATATACATTGCTTACTGGTGTAAACCGCTTAGAGAGTGCTTGCACTGTGAGGCAGTATATAAATGTCACTAAATGAATGAATGAATGAATGAATGAATGAATGAATGAATGAATGAATGAATGAATGAATAAATAAATAAATAAATAAATAAATAAATAAATAAATAAATAAATAAATAAATAAATAAATAAATAAATATCTTCTTTTTTGCATTTTTCTGATAAAATTCCTAAAAGAAAGATTTCTGGTTTTAAGTCTGGCTTTTCTTCCACCATTTCTCCTAACCATGTTTGTATCCTAGTCCAAAATTTTCTTGCTTCTGTACACAGTCCACCACATATGATAATAAGAACCTGGTATTTGAAGTTAGGAAATTTAAGGCTTTGAATGAAGTAAGATTTTCAACAAATGTCAAAAACATTTTTTTTATTTTTTAAAGTTTTTTTAAAAAGTTTTTTTTTAAAAACAATTTTTTAAAAAGTTTGTTTTAACACATAAAAAACAAGAAAAATGTCAAAGAAACGATCAGTCCACTAATGGGAGAAGATGGCAAAGAAGAAGTAACTGGCAATAGAGAGAAAGCATGCGCTGAAAAGCCTGATTGACCTTATTATGGGGACATGTATTATTTTCAGGGAAACACGGTAGCATTTTTAATTTTATTCTTGCTTTTTACCTTGCCATACAAATTTTAATATCATCTTATTTAATTGTTCAAAATATTTTTCCCCCAGCATTATTGGGATTGTCTGAAAACAGGTACAATAATCTCAGCAGGATATTCATCTTAATCGTAGCTATTCTACCCAATAGGGACAATTGTAAGTTTTTCCACTTTTCCAAGTCTGTTTTAATTTGTGCTTTCAGTTTATCGTAGTTATCTTCTTTTCCTTGAATGCCCCTCTCAACCATTTCTAAACTTGGCTTCCCCCAAATTGTCCACTGAAGCCAATATCAGGCTCCAAATCCTCAACATTGTTCCCCTTGGACAATCCCAAAACCGGCTCCTTCTCGTCATCTAAGCCAGCATCCAAGGGAGCCATCACATTGGGAAACGTAGTTAAATGTTGATCTAAATCTCTTCTTTTTCTCTATGTTTAAAGGTTTAAGTTATCTAAACAGAGCATCCATTATCCCTAATAAATACTGTATAATTACCACTGTATCGAAATGATATAATCTATTACCTAGGTCTTATAATAAAATAATAACAGATAAAAGAAAGGGGAAAAGACAAACAAAAATAAATGGTGGATTTGAAGTGAGGTTTTTTTGTAAATAATTTTTATTAAACATTTTCAAAATTAGAAACAATACAATACACACAAAGGAAAGACATATAACACAGAGACATTTTCCCTCGTTACAGCAACTTCGAACCAGTATCACTAATAACAATTACATAAAATAGAATAGAATAGAATAGAATTCTTTATTGGCCAAGTGTGATTGGACACATAAGGAATTTGTCTTTGGTGCATATGCTCTCAATGTACATAAAAGAAAAGATACATTTGTCAAGAATGGTTGTCATAGGGTTCAAGTAAGCAATCAGGAAACAATCAATATTAATATAAATCGTAAGGATAAAAGCAACAAGTTACAGTCATACAGTCATAAGTGGGAGGAGATGGGTGATAGGAACGATGAGAAAAACTAATAGTAATAGTAATGCAGCCTAGTGAATAGTTTGACAGTGGTGAGGGAATTATTTGTTTAGCAGAGTGATGGCGTTCGGGAAAAAACTTTTCTTGTGTCTAGTTGTCTTGGTGTGTAGTGCTGTATAGCGACATTTTGAGGGTAGGAGTTGAAGCAATTTATGTCCAGGATGCGAGGTGTCAGTAAATATTTTCACAGCCCTCTTTTTGACTCGTGCAGTATACAGGTCCTCAATGGAAGGCAGGTTGGCAGTAATTGTTTTTTCTGCAGTTCTGATAAAGTATATTCTACTCTATTATTACATTATTATTTACATTCTTACTATTTACATTCATATGATATTACCTAATTTTTATTTCTATTTTCAAACCAGTCTACTCCAAACTTTATAATATTGTGATTCATCTCTTTCATTTAGCTCCATTGTCAGTTTGTCCATTTTGGCGCATTCCAATATTTTACTAATAATTTTTACATCTGACGGGCAATCAGCCTGCTTCCAGTGTTGTGATATAATAATTCTGGCGGCTGTCAATATGTGTAGTATGATATATTGAATTTCCTTACGAAGTGAGTTTTTTAAAACTGTCAAATGTTGTTTGTTGAAGTTAAGAACTGATAATTTATAGAACAACCTGCTCCAAATTCACCTTACTCTGTTATCTTGACATCACATGTATTTTTGTATTCAAATCTGGTCTTAGGTAAATAATGTAGCACTTGGGGAAAAATATAAAGCTCACCAGGCCAGCACTGGAGGCCAAGATGGAGAAGACCTGCACGGCCACCATGTATCGCCCTTTGGTGCTCAGGTAGGCAGGCACAAAGGACACCCACACGCTGCAGAAGACCAGCATGCTGAAGGTGATTAGCTTGGCTTCATTGAAGGCCCCAGGCAAATTCCTAGACAGAAAAGCCACTGTGAAGCAGATAGCAGCCAGGAAGCCCATGTAACCAAGGGCAGAGTAAAACATGGCAACAGACCCTTCATTGCATTGCAGAAGTATCTCTCCAGACTGAGAATGCATATCAGAGTCAGGAAAAGGGGGAGAAGTGCCCAACCAGATGCTGCAGAGGATAACTTGGACACCAGAACAAGAAATGATGATGGAGTTGGCCAGGCTCTTCCCCAGCCATCTCTGCACTTTATTTCCTGGTTTAGTGGCGAAGAAGGCTAGCACCACTGTGATTGTTTTGGCCAATATTGAAGAAATAGCAATTGAGAACATAACACTGAAGGCTATTTGTCGGAGAAAGCAGGTTTGTTTTGTTGGCCAGCCAATGAATAGGAAGGAGGTCAAGATGGAAAGCAGGAGGGAGACCAGGATGATGTAGGAGAGGTCCCGGTTGTTGGCTCTGACAATCGGCGTTTCCAGGAATTTAATGAAGGTTCCCAAAACAAAGCCTGTGATTAAAAACATGAACAAAGCAATGGAAGCCAAGGTGATCCCCAGAGCTTCTTGATAAGAAAGGTAGTTTTTAATCTTGGGAATACAGTGAATGTGTTTGATGTTTGGATGCTGATCTTCTAGACATTTGGTGCATTTTTGTGCATCTGAAAAGAGTCAGAGTGGGATCTCCCATTAAACACATATTCAAGTCAAATGCAGTGAATGCGTGCAGATTAAATTAATATGCTTCTCCATTTCATTCCATCTAGAAGAGCAATCTTAATTTCATCTCTATTTCTTAATTTCATTTTTCTTTTCTCTTAATTTTTAATATCTTGCTTTCATCAATGAAAAGGAAGAAAGGAAGGAAGGAAGGAAGGAAGGAAGGAAGGAAGGAAGGAAGGAAGGAAGGAAGGAAGGAAGGAAGGAAGGAAGGAAGGAAGGGACCGCATACTACCACATACCTCCCTACAACCGGTTAGATCCCACAGAGTTGGGCTTCAGCTAGACAATGTAGGCTGGTGGGCCCACGGGGAAGAGCCTTCTCTATGGTGGTTAAGGCTCTCTGGAACCAACTTCTCCCGGATATCCGTACTATCCCCACCTTGTTGGCCTTCCGGAGAGCCATTAAAACTGGCTCTTCCGGCAGGCCTGGGGATAAATGACCTATTGCGTAAGTTTCAAAGGTCTCCCCTTTTATTATAGGAATGAGTGAAATGTTTTCTTGTAAATTTTTCTTGTATTTTAATCAATTTATTTTATTGCTGTTTTTTATCTATTTGTTGTAAGCCGCCCAGAGTCCTTCGGGAGTTGGGCGGCATACAAAAATAAATAAACAAACAAATAAATAAATAAATAAATAAATAAATAAATAAATAAATAAATAAATAAATAAATAAATAAATAAATAAATAAATAAATAAATAAATAAATAAATAAATAAATGAGGGAGGGAGGGAGGGAGGGAGGGAGGGAGGGAGGGAGGGAGGGAGGGAGGGAGGAAGGAAGGAAGGAAGGAAGGAAGGAAGATCATTTTATTGTTGAAATGAACTTCTTGAAAATAAACATAAGAGCATCAGGAGACCAATGAAATCATCTCTACAGTGAAATGACATACAGATGAAGGACCACATAATACAGCTTCTGTCAGTAGAAATGGGAATGTGTTCATCTGCCATGGAGAAATGTTGGGTGGAAGGGATTTTCATGATTAGTTGGATATAAGTTGATGTTGAAGGTTCTACATTTAAGGCAAGAAAAACAAAATGCACGGGTACAGTATATGTGGTACCTTGCTCAATAGTAGTAACTGTGAGAGGGATCTTGGAGTCCTAGTGGACAACCATTTAAATATGAGCCAGCAGTGTGCAGCAGCTGCCAAAAAAGCCAACACAGTTCTAGGCTGCATAAACAAAAGGATAGGATCAAGATCACGTGAAGTGTTAATACCACTTTATAATGCCTTGGTAAGGCCACACTTGGAATACTGCATTCAGTTTTGGTCGCCACGATGTAAAAAGGATGTGGAGACTCTAGAAAGAGTGCAGAGAAGAGCAACAAAGATGATTAGGGGACTAGAGGCTAAAACATATCAAGAACGGTTGCAGGAACTAGGTATGTCTAGTTTAATGAAAAGAAGGACTAGGGGAGATATGATAGCAGTGTTCCAATATCTCAGGGGTTGCCACAAAGAAGAGGGAGTCAAACTATTCTCCAAAGCACCTGAGGGTAGAACAAGAAGCGATGGGTGGAAGCTAAACAAGGAGAGAAGCAACTTAGAACTAAGGAGAAATTTCCTGACAGTTAGAACAATTAGTCCTATTTCTTTAAATGTCCAATCAGAGTTTCATCTCCAAGATATTTTCCTATAATTCAATATGAAATAAATATAGGTAGTAATAAGATATATATTTTTAAAAGCCAAGCCTATGAAAATGACCTTTGATGGGAAAATGTTCAGGGATATACTGTTGTCAAAAGTCAGCCCCTTTCCTCTGGTGTTACTCACCTTCTAATGTGGAGATGGTTCCTTCTGCACAAGGACGACAGTCATAGCAGCAGATGGGCTTCTCTTCCTGAGCCACCTTCATAAATCCAGGACGACAGCTTTCTACACATCTGGAAGGAGGCAAGGGCTGCAAACAACAACATCCACAAATTTATAAATTTATCTCAAGAAACAGGCAAACAGGAAGCAGTTGGAAATCTCCAGTTCCAATTTTTTACTTTGCTACATTAAAAACAATGGAGCTCATCAATGCTCATCTTGCATGCTACAATTTTTTTAGTTTACAGTCTACATTTAAACACTAAATGATATAAAAAGAAGGTCAAATGGATCATTTGGTTTATTAAATGAATTATATCGCTGGATCAAATCTTTATCCCTTTCTTTCAGACTAATGTTTTTTTCCCTCTATCGTTCTCTCATTATTTTCTTTTGATTTCTACAACCTTTCAGCTTGTTGTCCATTATTCTTGGGGAAAGAAGTGGTCTATTTAACTTTACCTGAATAATTACAAATATGATAGTTTATAGGCACATAAACATTTAAACATTGTAGTGCAGGCTATGGTTTTCCCAGTTGCAATGTCTGGCTGTGAACATTGGACCATAAGAAAGGCTGAGCGCCAAAGAATTGAGGCCTTTGAACTATGGTGCTGGAGAAGACTGCAAGGCGATCAAACCGGTCAGTCCTAGAGGAGATCAACCCTGACTGCTCTTTAGAAGGCCAAATCCTGAAGATGAAACTCAAATACTTTGGCCACCTAAGGAGAAGGAAGGACTCACTGGAGAAGAGCCTAATGCTGGGAACGATTGAGGGCAAAAGAAGAAGGGGACGGCAGAGAATGAGGTGGCTGGATGGAGTCACTGAAGCAGTAGGTGTGAGCTTAAATGGACTCCAGAGGATGGTAGAGGACAGGAAGGCCTGGAGGAATGTTGTACATGGGGTCGCGATGTGTCGGACATGACTAACAACAACAAACGTTTGATCAAAGAAGATTTTGCCTCTCTTGGAGATCTGAGATGACATCCAAAGCCTGTCCCTGTCTCAGCACTGCAATCCTTTTGGTAAGAGTTTCAGGAAGAGATGAATGAAGTCCTTCTTCTACCTTGTTCAGCACTTCCATCCTTGTAATAGCTTTCTGGTTGATGATGAACTTGAAATCCAAGCATCCCTGTCTTTCTAGACTTCCACATTTCACTGGGAAAACAGACATGTTGGAGAAAATCACCCAGTTCACAATGTCCAGGTCTGCTACCAGATCTCCATTCTCATCCAAATACAACACTCCTATGGAATTATTGTAAAACCGGGATTTCTGAAGGAAAGAATGAAGCTAGAACGGCAGAGAAAATGGTAGGTTTACCCAGGACTTAGAAAGTTCTATGAGAAAACCTCTTAGTTTGTGGACCAAATGCACAAAATGGGAGTTTCAGATTAATTTCCCAACTCATTTGCAGACAGATATTTAAATTCTAATATCTACTAACTTACAGTGTAATTGAATATGAACTGGACAAACAATGAGTTGAATCATAGTTTGACTTCAACAACCTTTCAAGATTCTGTTCTTACACCACTAACAATAAAGTAACATTTCTGGAATCCATGCAGATTCTCCCCTCAAGGGGGTGACCCCAATCTTCAAAGCATCTCTATGCTTTGCTGTCCCCCAATTTATATTATAAGAAAATCAAGCAGGGCTATTTGATATTAAGATATTAAAATATTTTAACTAAAAAGCAATTTAAAAGGAGAACAAATAGCAGTAGTAATAGCAGTAGCACTCATATGCCGCTTCACAGTACTTTTCAGCCCTCTCTAACTGGGGTGAAATTCAAAAATTTTCCCTACTGGTTCTGTGGGTGTGGCTTGGTGGGCGTGGCAGGGGAAGGATACTGCAAAATCTCCATTCCCAGCCCACTCCAGGGGAAGGATACTGCAAATCCCCATTCCTTCCCCACTCTGGGGCCAGCCAGAGGTGGTATTTGCCGGTTCTCTGAACTACACAAAATTTCCGCTACCAGTTCTCCGAACTACTCAAAATTTTCGCTACCAGTTCTCCTGAACCTGTCAGAACCTGCTGAATTTCACCCCTGCTCTCTAAGTATTTTACAGAGTCAGCCAATTCCCCCCAAAATCTGGGTCCACATTTTTTGTCCATTCAAAGTTTTTATTTTTATAGAATATAAACATTCCAATTTCAATCGAACAGTGTGTTGTCTGGGTACAAATATTTTAGGATATAATAATCAAAATGTTTACGACAATATTCATTACATTAGCCTAAACTGGCAACTTAGAAATTTGGATGTATGAAGAATTATTTGACATGTTAAAAACTGTGCATGAAACTGTAAAAGGTGCTAAAAAACCCCAGAAACTTTGTTGGAATACACAGAGCATGAAACAGTAGAAGAGTCAGAAATTCTGTTGGAATATTCAGAGCAGAAAATAGAAGAGGTGGTGGTAAAAGAGAGAAATGAGGAACAAGAAAATAATACAGAAGACGAAGGGACTGAAAGCAAAAAAAACCCTGGATGATTTCACTGGGATTTACAGTGGCAAGAAAAGAGCTAAAATGGGAAATAGTGGGAAGAGATTAGAGACTAGGGTGAAAAACGACATGAATAATAAATTCAAAAGAGAGAAGAAAGACTCAGGAGAAAAGATATAAGATACTTAAACATAAAAAAAGAAAAAGAAGAAATTAAGGGAATGGAATAAAAGGAGAAAATTAATAAGAAGTGGAATTGGTGAGAGACCAAAGGAAAATGGGTAAAAAAGGAAGTTGAGTGGAAAGAAAGAAAGAAAATAATACTTAGATTTAAGGGAAATGTATTAATAGGTGTAATGGGGATGGCTGAGTAAGTTAAAGGTTTATGTTAAAATGGTATAGTTGTAATTAAGATTTAGGATGATGTATATTATTCATGGCAAAACAGACCTATTAGAAAAAGTGGGATGGGGAATATGATACTTTTCTAATTGTGGATTGTTAATTAAATTAAAGGTTTTTGTGTGTAAGATTTGAGGATGACGATGTATACTGATTAGAGTAACAGAACAGTAGATGGAATGTGAAAAGCTAATTTGTTTTACTTTGAAAGATAATTTAAACTACATTAAATTAATTAAAATATGAGAAGAAGCTGAAATATAGTGGGATAGATAATATGTGAAATGTATGTAGTATATAAGATAGTTAATTGATGCTAAAGTAGGGAATAGGAATTTGGGTGGTTAGTAATACTAGGTAATATTATGTATGTATTAAGAAGAAAATATGTTTAGGGGTGTGCTCCACCGTCGTGTCCACTATTTCCTGTAACCAGTGGTGTATTTTCATCCAGTATTTTTTCACTTTGGGACATAACCACCACATGTGAAATAAGGTGCCTTGCTCTTTTTTGCATTTCCAACAACTCGGATTTAAATTTGAATATATCTTAGCCAATCGTGCTGGTGCCAAATGTCATCGGTAAAACATTTCATAATAATTTTCTTTATATGCTGCTGATTTTGTTATTTTATAATTTCTGTTCCAAATTTGCTCCCAGTCGGCCAGGTGTATAAAAGTATATCCTTTTACTAGGTATATTCAAAAGACAATATAGTAAAAGCACCAAATACCTAATTCTGCATATTATCACAGCGGTCAGGATTGTGTATGCGCAAAACTGGAGGAACCCCAATATACCCATGGAAAGCATGATAATCAAGAAAATATATGACTGTGCCGAAATGGACAAATTAACTGTTGAACTCAGAGGACAAAAAAACTCTGAATTCTACGACATTTTAGAAAAATGGTACAACTGGACTAACAATAGAAAATTGAAGAGACAATGTGGGACGACTACATAGGATTAGAAAATATAGTAAAACAATGTATAAAATGGAAAAATATAACAGTGAAGTATATACTGTAAAAGGCTGCAGATCTGTTTAAAAAGATAATGACGTGTAAAATGTGAAAATCAATAAAAATAATTTACAAAAAAAGAAGAAAATATGTTAAGATTAAAAATATGTAATGAGAATATTGTGGGTTGGATTTGAAACAGAGAGATGATAATGGAGTGGATTATGCATATGAAAAGCTATGTAAGACTGAGGCAGACAACACTTTGTGCAGAAAATATGTAATGTTTTTGGGAAAAAAAAACTTTTGATAAAAAAAAATCTCTGGTTTCAAGTCAGTATGCTGTTTTGTCATTTTTTCCAGCCATGGATGAGTTTTTGTCCAATATCTGGGTCCACATTTTACCGACCTGGGAAGGATGGAAGGTTGAGTCAACCTTGAGCCGGTCAGAATTGAACTGCTGAACTGCTGGCAGCCAGCAATCAGCAAAATTAGCCTGCACCACTGCATTCTGACCACTGCATTACCGATAGTCTGTTAAGGGGAAGTAATGATGGTAATGCAAAAGGGAGAGGAACAGAAGGTTAATTTTCAATTTACTTTGGGTAACGAGAATCAACTAATTCTTCAGAATAACCGTTCAGTTCTGACACTTGCAACATGGTTCTTATCTTGAAGAGAAAGACATGCAAAAGAAAATAGATACCTGCCAACCCTTCGGCCATGGAGTTTCCAAGTTCTTCCCAACTGTATTCCTCAACCGCTTAGATCTGGACAAGGCTGCATGTAAAGCTCGTGCCACTGCCCAGACTGTGTTGTAAGTGAAATAGCTGTCCATTGACAAGATACGATCAATCAGCTCCTGAGACAGAGGCTCCAATTCCTCTCCCTCTCTGCATCGTTTCCAGTCTTTCACTGAAAAGGGGTCGTTGGAGTAGGAACATGTAGAAGAGCTCTCTGAAAACTGTTTCATTGTAGAATAAAAATACCGAGACACATCATAGTTGGCTGCTTGCTTTGTTTTCATAAGAAAGGAAAAGGTGCTATGGATGAGTTCAATGAGCGCAGCAATTTCCATCAGATAGAAGTGAAAATCCCAGAGAACCGTTGTCACCAGGACCTTCCCTTTGGCAGGTTCCTTAAAACCTTCAATGGCTTCATGTATGTACAGTATCCCAATATATATTGAGTCCATGTCTGCAAAATACAGAAAGACGTTCACTTGTCTCCACTTGTGATATGAATCAGAAAGCCTGAAGGGTCCCTTAGTGACTATGGAAAAGGTTTCTATTAAAACTGGACAAATGCTGTTCCTTATCAGCATGGAGGTCATCATTCTCAAGAACTTCTGCCCTTGGTCAGTTTCTGGAGCAACCAGACCAACCAAGGTCCACCTGAAATGGAGTAGCAGCTTGACCATCCCTGGGTACTGGACTCCTTCAGAGGGGAGCATTGAGTAGAAGAAAGGAAATTGGCTTTTATCGTTCAGAACCTGGGAAACAAAACTGTAACTGATCTAAAAAGAGAGAGAGAGAAAAGAAGATGGCATTTTATTTGACACCCTGACATTCAAAATTAAAGATAGCTATATCGACTATATATCCAGTCCCTTCAATTAAAGCTCAATATTGCACATATTGTTTCTCTCCCCACTCTTCTTTAGAATTATAACTGTCTGGTTTGGTTCTGCAACCCAACGAGACAGACACAGAATTCAGAGGATAATCAGAACTGCAGAAAAAACAATTGCTGCCAACCTGCCTTCCATTGAGGACCTGTATACTGCACGAGTCAAAAAGAAGGCCGTGAAAATATTTACTGACCCCCTCGCATCCTGGACATAAATTGCTTCAACTCCTACCCTCAAAACGTCGCTATAGAGCACTGCACACCAAGACAACTAGATACAAGAAGTTTTTTCCCGAACACCATCACTCTGCTAAACAAATAATTCCCTCAGCACTGTCAAACAATTCACCAGGCTGCATTACTATTACTATTAGTTTTTCTCATTGTTCCTATTACCCATCTCCTCCCACTTATGACTGTATGACTGTAACTTGTTGCTTGTATCCTTACGATTTATATTCATATTGATTGTTTCCTGATTGCTTACTTGAACCCTATGACAACCATTCTTGACAAATGTATCTTTTCTTTTATGTACACTGAGAGCCTATGCACCAAAGACAAATTCCTTGTGTGTCCAATCACACTTGGCCAATAAAGAATTCTATTCTATTCTATTCTATTCTATTCTATTCTATTCTATTCTATTCTATTCTATTCTATTCTATTCTATTCTATTCTATTCTATTCTATTCTATTCTATTCTATTCTATTAGAAACTCCAAGAGTTAGAAAGTCCCCCAGTTTGGGCTGGGAACATGGTGGGGAGAGAACGCAGCTGCTCTAATCCTTCTCTCCTATTGGATAAGCTGAATCTTTATTTGTAATGCCTTCCGTGTCCATGACAAAATGTCGTTCTTCCTTTACACAATAGGATCACTGAAAGCTGAAGAACTACAACTTTTCTGCCTGGCAAAGTCAAACCTGTGGGGTCTTGTAGTGGCCCAGCATGGTTGAAATCTGGATGGAGATGCCAGTCTTGGCCCCTTCCAGAACAGCCACTGTGTTCCTCTGCTTTCCACAGCTGTAGTTGGGCACGTTGGCCTCCCCATCAGAAAGCAGATCCAGCAAAGCCTCTGAAGTCACTTGTGCTTTGGAATAATTGTCATAGACATTGTAACCCAGGGTGATGTTGGGTAAGAGATGGGGATCTCGGTTGATGTCCTGGGTGGCAAAAAGAAAGGACAGCACTTTCCAGTATTCCGTACTTGCAATCCTAAAAATATAAATGCATTAGAAAAATATCAATAAAAATAGCATTTTATTTAAGCTGTGGTTTTTTTTACAAAACTCCTTATAATCCGATTAAACAAAAACAAAACAAAACCAGAATTACTTTTGTTTTTGCTTGGAAACCACTTCTGAACTTTGTGCTTGAGGTGGAAAAAAGTGTAACTCAGATTTTGGGTTTTACTGATTAGACAGGTTTGTTGTTATAGAAATGGCTAGTTTATGCTACTAAATAAAAGTAAATGTGGAGGTTTGATGCTATTATCTTATTCTACTGCACCAAAGGGAGTTGAAAGTCAACGCCTTTTCTTTCTTTTTCCCTTCTTTTCTACACTTTCCCTTTCCCCTTTCCCTCATTTTTCCTACTAATTTCTTTTGTATGTTTGTAGTTTACATTATAAACTAATAAAAAAGATAGGGAAAAAATAATTCTAATTCATCAAAGCCCAAGTGTTCCTTTAAATGGACTACCAGCTTCCTAAAAATATTTAAAAAAATTAACAGAAAAAATAAATTACTTTAGTAAATTGTATTTGATCAGTTCCAAAGATGCAAGTCCAGTTTGTGGCAGAAGTCACTTTCTGCACTTCTTCATAGCAATAGCAATAGCACTTAGACTTATATACCGCTTCACAGTGCTTTAAAGCCCTCTCTAAGCGGTTTACAGAATCAGCATTTTGCCCCCAACAATCTGGGTCCTCATTTGACCCACCTCGGAAGGATGGAAGGCTGAGTCAACCTTGAACCTGGTGAGATTTGAACTGCCAAATTGCAATCAGCCAGCAGCCAGCAGGAGTAGCCTGCAGTACTGCACTCTAACCACTGCGCCACCACGGCTCATAGTTAGATGTTTGATCTATTCTTCTATATTAAAAACAGAATCCTGAAATAATAAGTTGGAAACAGCCATTTACATGCCCAAGTTCACCAATATATATACAAACGTACATAGACCGTGAGTATCCTAAAGGTGCTTTTTTCAAGAGGCAACTGGACTTTCTGGTTTTTCTTTGAAGAAGTTTCCCTTCTCATCCAAGATGCTTCTCAAGGAGCCGAGGTGGCGCAGTGGTTAAAGTGCAGCACTGCAGTTCAGCAGTTCAGCTGTTCAAATCTCACCGGCTCAAGGTTGACTCATCCTTCCATCCTTCCGAGGTGGGTAAAACGAGGACCCAGATTGTTGGGGGAAATATGCTGAACTCTGTAAACCGCTTAGAGAGGGCTGTAAAGCACTGAAGCGGTATATAAGGCTAAGTGCTAGTGCTATTGCTATTCTCCAGCTCTGACTGGATGGTGGGGAATCAGAGCTGAAGAGGCTTCTTGGATGAGAAGCGAAACGTCTTTAAAGAAGAACCAGAAAGTCCAGTAGCCTCTTGAAAAAAAGCACCTTTGGGATAGCCATGACCTGGATGACTGAAAATCTCCAGAGACATAGACAATGGGTAGTTGTGAAGGTTATGATTTTTTTTCCTTCCATTCAGTTTTCTCCAGTTTTTCACAAATGGTCTGCCATTTCCTCCTACCTGGTGCCAAGAGAAAGTGACTGGCCCAAAGACATTCAACTGGCTTCACCACTAAGACAGACTAGAACTCACAATCTCACCGTTTCTAGCTCGGTGCCTTAACTACTAACCCTAAATTTATCAGTGGATTTCGATCCAGAAAAAAGAAAGTGGGGATTATTTTACTTTCAATGCGGGGGGGGGGGGGAAATACATCCATCCTGCATTTTTGGGGTTATCATGACCTCTTTCCGGGAGAAGGAGCCAACACTTCCTCCCCCCCACCCCATCCACAGTCTAGCTCTGCTCACAGGATGTTAAGGAAACTGAGATGTGAACAAAAGGTAGGAAAAGTAGAAGATCGAGGGGACAAAGCCTCAGAAGATTGGAGGGTTGGAAGCAGAGTGCCTGCAGTTCAGTGCAGGGAGTTTCACTTACCGCATTGGCTGAGCTGAAGGAGCTGTGTTGAAGCTTAATGGTTGAAACCTAACCCTGGTTGCAGAGACGATGCCACCAATGGAAAACTCTCCTGTCCTGCAATGGTTCTGTGGGCCCCCTCCATCCCTATTCAGAATCAGAAGGCATTTGGCTTTGAAAGCCCCACCGACTCCCTGGGGCCACATAAGCAGCAGAAGAAACCAAAGCACTAACATGACTTGTGCTCCTGATCGAGCTTCCTGCATTGTCCTGTCTTGAACAACAATCCGGAGCAAGAGCTGGAAGAAAGCAAAGCCCACTTTGGAGACAAAAGGCTTAGGAGCATTTCATAGTAAGGCCAAGCTTCACCTCTCGAGGAAAGGAGATTAGGTGCAACCCTTGGCCGCTCTAAAAGACCTCCCTCTCTTTCTCATTTAATATATCTAGATCTTTCCAGTGCCATGACCTCAGCCAACAAAGTTTTAGTGTGGCATTGAGACAAAAAAAACATGTTATTGGCATCCTGCTTTCAAATCTTCTGAAATTATATAGAACAAATAAATCACTATAATTTGGATAATGGCCAGATTGAGGGCAAAAGAAGAAGGGGATGGCAGAGAATGAGGTGGCTGGATGGAGTCACTAAAGCAGTCGGGGTGAGCTTAAATGGACTCCAGAGGATGGTAGAGGACAGGAAGGCCTGGAGGATGTTGTCCATTGGGTCGCGATGGGTCGGACACAACCTCGCAACTAACAACAACAACAACAACAAGGAAGAGAAACACCACTCTCTTAAATCTGAATGAGTCAACAGGCAGATGTCTAGATTTTGAGTGAATGAGACCCAACTTGGCCCCAATCCTCTCTGAGATAATGTCTGCATGTAATTCAATAGCAAGAAAAAAAATACTTTTAAGGGTTTGAATAATCAGCAATTGGTCATGTTGTGCCAGATTTTGATTCTATTGGTCAACTAAGCCAAGGATCTGCTGAGATGCATGATTGCTTCTCTTTTGGGAACCCATCTTTATTTATTTTTATTTTTTATTTCTTTCAGTTGAGCAGATCACTGCCGATGCTCTGATAAATTAAACTTTTAATTACTACACCAATCAAGAGTTTTGCTTCAGGTTTTCCTAATCAATTATTCCCATTTTTAGAACTACCGTATGTTCTGGCGTATAAGACGACCCCCAACTTTTCCAGTTAAAATATAGAGTTTGGGATATACTCGCTGTATAAGACTACCCCTCCTACCATCTTTCTTTTTCTTTCTTTCTTTCTTCCTTCCTACCATCTTTCTTTCTTTCTTTCTTTCTTTCTTTCTTTCCTTCTTTCTTTCTTTCTGTCTGTCTGTCTGTCTGTCTGTCTGTCTGTCTTCCTTCCTTCCTTCCTTCCTTCCTTCCTTCCTTCCTTCCTTCCTTCCTTCCTTCCTTCCTTCCTTCCTACCATCTTTCTTTCTTTCTTTCTCTCTCTCTCTCTTTCTTTCTTTCTTTCTGTCTGTCTGTCTGTCTGTCTGTCTGTCTTCCTTCCTTCCTAACTTCCTTCCTTCTTTCTTTCTTTCTTTCTTTCTCCCTGCAAACCAATCCCCACCGTGGCTCCTTTCTTCCTCGCCCAGCCCTCTTCCAAAACACCAAGTGAAAGCGAAGCAGGTGGGTAGGTTGCTCCCCTCCCCTCGGAGGAAGAAGGAGCCTCTGTTGCCGTCTCCCGTGGGGCACCAGCCACCCGACTGAGTCCCCGACTGTGGCACCGGTAGGGTTAATGAGCATAGGAGGGAAGGAGAGCACACGCTACCGCCGCCACTGCTGCTATCGCCACTCCGATATTTCTTCGGTGGGTGCGTGGGGGAGGGACCGCAGAGCAGAGGCACCCGGCAAGCAGGGCGAGAGGAATGGGGATGCCAGAAGTGGCGGCATCGGTGGCAGGCTCCTGCCCGCATCTCCCGCCCACCTCTTGCCTTAAGCCGCCAGGTGCCTCTGCTCCGCGGTCCCTCCCAGACGTGCCCACCTGCTGGGAAGACTGCGGCTGGCAGTGGCGGCCGCAGCCTTCCCAGCAGGAGACCGAGACACAGGACGGCATTGGGGCTCGGGGGCTCCTTCGGCCACTTGGCTGGAGAATGACGAGGATGCAGCCACGGCCATTTTTGAGCTCCCCCCAGCTCAGAAGTTTAAGTACCCGATGTATAAGATGACCCCCGACTTTTGAGAAGATTTTCAAGGGGTAAAAAGTCATCTTATATGCCGGAACATACAGTATTATTCTCCATTGGGGATTGGGCAGTTTTTCTTTGTTCTTAATCTTAATGCAAACTTTTGAATACCTCTTGGAGAAGCTTTTGGACAGAGTTGATCAAATGCTTGATAAAATTGATAGAACATGTTCTAAGAAGTTATAAAACAAAAATGAGCTGCAATGAATGACTGTGAACTTAATTTGAAAGGAGATTTCAATGCAATACAAACTGATGTTTATATTGAGGGTGCAATAGGCGGCAAGCGTAGGACTGGATGCACTTCTGCCTGTGAGGAAGAGGAGGCGAGCATCGATCCCTGCCTTGCAGGCAGGAGCATGTTTCAAAACGCCACCAGAGGCAGAGCGTCTTATTGGAGTCTGTTTAGTTCCAGTTCCAGTTCCAGCTCCAGCCGTCACCAGGCCGAGCTCAGCTATGGGCAGGGAGCACTGTCCATGGCTGGGCCTGCCGAGCTGCGTCTCTCGGGGCTGCCCTCGGTGTGGCTGGCCGGTGTCTTGCTGCCGGGCACCTGGGAAGAGTAAGTGGGGCCTGCGGGAGGAAGGGAGTACAGGCAAGGGTCCTGTGAGGCTCCCCTCCCCAGGAAGAGTCCGGCTCAATCACTGTCCTGTCTAGTGACTCCCAAGGTGGAGGAGCTTCCTGGGCATGCTGGCAGGCACTCCGGTCAGTCAGCGCTCAGGTGGGGGGACTGCAGGGAGATTGTAGCAGAGAGGAGCAGGGGGGAAGGGCAGGCCTCAAATGACCATCACCATAGAGTGGGAAGTGCACTCGCAGAGCGGCCGCTGCCCTGGCTGGGGTTTGGAAGCCGAAGAGCTGGAGTTTGGGGGAGAGAAAGAAAGACTTCTGCTGCTTCTGCTTTTGGCTGCATGCAAGGAATCCCACCAGTTGCAAGACAAACAGGATTCCGTGGTGGCGCAGTGGTTGGAATGCAGTACTGCAGGCTACTTCTGCTGACTGCCAGCTGCCAGCAATTTGGCAGTTTGAGTCTGACCAGCTCAATGTTGACTCAGCCTTCCATCCTTCCAAGATCAGTAAAATGAGGACCTAGATTGTTGGGGGCAATATGCTGACTCTGTAAAACAGCTTAGAGAGGGCTGTAAAAGCACTGTGAAGCGGTATATAAGTCTAAGTGCTATTGCTATTCCAATATACCCCAGAACGGGACAACTTGCCATGGCCAATTCACTGCAGCCAACACCCTCCACACTCACTGCAGGACAACTCGCTGTGGGACAGTTCACCACAGGATTAACTTAGCTTCTTTTATTTTGGTTGACTACATTTTCGTTAAAACTATTTTATCTGTCGTATCAAAGGAAATCATTCCTATGACTACCAACTTCTGTAATACTTTGATGAATAATAAAAGGAACTAATCCCATGTTGAATTGTCCCATGGGGACTTGCCCTGTGGCAAATTGGCCGCAACAAGTTGTCCCATGGTAAGTTGACCATGGCGAGTTGAGTGCAGTGAGTTTTCCTAGTCGAGTTTTCCTATAAGAGCCGAGATGGCGCAGTGGTTGGAGGGCAGCACTGCAGGCTACTTCAGCTGACTGCTAGTTCAGCTGTTCAAATCTCACAGGCTCAAGGTTGACTCAGCCTTCCATCCTTCTGAGGTCGGTAAAATGAGGACCCAGATTGTTGGGGGCAATATGCTGAACTCTGTAAAGTGCTTAGAGAGGGCTGTAAAAGCACTATGAAGCAGTATATAAGTGCTATTGCTATGGCTATTGCTATAGTCCCATATATTCTCTGTGCTTTGACCAGGTGGGATGTGTTGATGTAATTGGAATGAGATTGTTCCTCAGGTATCCTGGCTTCACACCATGAAGGATTTTAAAGCAACACCTTGAATGGGACCCAGAAGAAAACTGGCACCCAATGCAGCTCACGTAGCAGTGGTGTTATATTCATCACCCTAGGAGCACCCAAAAATGTATGCAGATCTGCATTCTGTGCCAGTTATAGTTTCTGGGTATTCTTCAAGGGCAGCTTTGTATAAAGCAGGGGTGTCAAACTCACATTGACATGGTGGTGTCATGTGACCTATCGGGACTTTTTTCTTCCCTAAACTGGGTGTGGGCCCTGGCCAGCAAGTGACACATCTGGCCCGTGGGCTGGGAATTTGACAGCCCTGATATAAAGCATGTTGCGTACAACTTGGAGATGATCAAGGGATGTCATTGGGTGGTGATCAAGGGAGGTCACACCCTAGAACAGTGGTCACCAACTGGTGGTCCGTGAGAAAATTTAGGTGGTCCGCAGAAAAATTATTTGCATTTTTTATATTATACTAAATACTATTTATCTTTTCAAAAAATTCATATTAGTGGTCTGCGGGATTTAAAATTATAAATTTAGTGGTTCCTGAGGTCTGAAAGGTTGGTGACCCCTGCCCTAGAAGATAGGCTCAAGATCCAGATGGATCTTGATGGAGGTGAACACTGGGCCCGAACACTGGGCCCGTCCGTGAATGGGGAAAACATCACAAAACATCACATGACGGCAACATGACGCGGCGAGTTTGACACCCGTGCTCTAGACATTTCTTCATCTTTTTCAGCTCGCTCCACTACTTCATGAACTGTGGGGAGTGACAGGGGTGACAGGCCGAGTGAGGTCACACAGGTTTGATACTGTCCAAGGCTCTCCATGCCAACCTATTGCAGGTCAAACCAAGTCCTGCCAAGGCCTCAGCAGAACCATGCAACAGTACCCCAGAAACACCCCACATTTCCCTTTGGAACCTCACTGGGTCCATCAGACACGGGGGGTAGATCAGGAACTGGGGGAGTTATTCAATTCGCACCTCCCTGCAAAAGGGGGTAGTATAGGAGAATCATACAATCTTATAGCTACAAGCTCTGAACATGACAAAGGGGAAACATTGCCATTGCCACATTGCCTCTAAACAGGGATTGGTTGTTCTTCTATAAATGGGATCCACAGCTACCTACAGACCTATCAGCAAATTCCCCTCGAAAAAAAAACTAACCTAACCTAACAAAACCTAACCAAATTTATTTATTTATTTATTTAAATGGATTTATATGCCGCCCAACTTCCAGGGGACTCTGGGCGGCAAATCTATATTAACATGGGACTCTTCATATGCTAAAAGGCCAGGTCCCTCTTGATCACTTCCCTAAAAGTGCTTTATTGATTAGGGTTAAGGTGCCAAATTCTCCAGTTCCCATCTCTGACCAATCTTTCAAAGCTTGGAACCACATCTGTGAGTTCTCCCTTTGGACACCAGAATGAACACATGTTAAGGGATTGAGAGAAATGGTGGTTATCTTCCTTCCAATTATCCAAATCATACTGATTTTTCCCCCTGACTTTATGTTAGGTACCTAGAGAGCTTTCTGCAACCTTTCTGAAGATGAAAGCATGTCAGAAGGTGCTTTGATGTCAATATCAAACTCGGAAGCACAATAGGGTGGAGTCTGGGTCAGAAATGCTGAGTGAATTTTTGGCTCTGGAGATTGAAAGAGGATTTAGGGGTGGTTTCAGGACAAGCAGGAACTGTGTTTCTATCCCTTGACTGGACTCAGACTGGGTCTGTTTCTATCCATCCCGTTCTCCATTAAACTGAAGGTGCCACAGAGAGGGCTCAATCGGCAACACAAACCATGTTGCTGATGCTTCTACTTGTGCTGCTTGTGTGGCTGCCAGAAGCTTGTGGGATGTGGAAAGCCAAATGTCTTCTGACTCTGGAGCAGGGTGAAGTGGACCCAGAGCATCATTACAAGTCAGGAAATTATTTCATTAGCAGCATAATTTCTGCAAGGATTGTTTGGTTTCAATTATTAACCTTCAACCAAAGTCCTTCAGCAAATTTCACCAGGTATGTCAATCCTCCTGCACTTTATTAGAGCCATTGCATTTCCAACGAATCCTTACTGTGAATCCTTATTCTGAAAATATAAGCGGCTCTCCTCTCGGTCTGCTCTTTTTCCCAACTTATTACCTGATTTGGTTTTGGGGTCTCTTCAAACCCAATAGGTAGCAAAGCTCATTTCAAGCTCTAAAGTATAAAAATCAAAAGAAATATTTTCCCCAACCACTTAGCTTAGCAGAGCGAGAGTGTGGAGACAGAGGAACAGAAGGACCTCTCTCCTCAACCTCATCCCTGAGCTGAGCTGGATTTGGGCTAAGTCATGATCCAAGCAAAGAGGGATGGTGTACGAGTGCAGAGAAGAGTAACATAGATGATTAGGGGACTGGAGGCTGAAAAATAAAGAATTGTTGCAGGAATTGGGTAGCTCTAGTCTAGTGAAAAGAAGGACTATGGGTGACAGGATAGCAGTTTTCCAATATCTAAGAGGCTTTCACAAGGAAGAGGGAGTAAACCTATTCTCCAAAGAACCTACAGATAGAACAGGAAGCAATGGATGGATACTAATCAAGGCGAGATCCAACCTAGAAGTAAGCAGAAATTTCATGACAGTTAGAACAATTAATTCAGTGGAATGACTAGCTGTCAGAAGTTATGGTGGTCCATCACTGGAGGTTCTTAAGAAGATATGGGGCAAACCTTTGTCTGAAATGGTATAGGGACCAAAAGATCTCTTCTAACTTTGTTATTCTGTTCTTTTCTGCTATTTTCACTTTGCATTGGAGATGGGATAATTCTACCATTTTTTTCCACACCAAATTTAGTGCTGGGATGAAGCAACCCCAGATATTTCAAAAGAATTTGAAATTTACTCTAATTCTTATTCACTAATCCATGCCAGGGACATTTATTTAATAGAAATATTGTTTTTACTACAGTGGTTGATTGCTTATTTGGTTGATTTGTGTCATTCATTGGCTTTGTGACACTGGGTGTCTTTCAATTCCAAGTTGAAAGAAAAAAGAAAACATGAATAGAACCAAGAAAAAAAAAACCCATCACAGGTCCATCCAAATGGGGTTGAATCTTCACTCAAAGGTCTTTAACTTTTTTTGAACATCACCTGGATGGGGATCATTTTCAGTCATTCTGAATTCTTGGTCCTCCTCCAAAAATATCTAGAGTATAAAAGAAGTAATAATAAATAGTTTCTTTTAGCCATCTGGGTATTATTAAGTGAGAGGAAGCAAAAAATCGATCAAATATGGGATTAAACATTTGAAGACACACATATGACATTGAAGTGTTGTGAGTATTACCAGGTGGGAGACTGACTTTAAAGTACATTATGATTCAAACTTTTCTATTCTTCTTATTCTTTTTCTATGGTAATATTTTGGAACGTTACAAACTATTTGGAAAAATAATTGTGATTGGGTTGACTAAAAATATTCTCATAAAAGAAAAACGTCATTTTCATTCATATGTTCATTCCTGTAGAAAAACATCCAAATTTATTTGGAAATTCCTGCCCTTCCTTTTTGCTCTCGAGGACATCAACCGGAATGACAATTTCTTACCCAACATCACCCTGGGTTATAATCTCTATGAGAACTTCTTCAACGTAGAGATGACTACAGATCCTTTGCTGGACCTGCTTTCAGACGGGGAGGCCAATGTGCCCAACTACAGGTGTGGAAGGCAGAGAAACACGGTGGCTGTTCTGGAAGAGTCTGAGACTGGCATCTCCATCCAGATGTCAACCATGTTAGGCACCTATAAACTCCCTCAGGTGTGTCTTTCTTGGGGAGACAGTTTTCACTCACTCAACTTTGAATCAGAGGTCCTCTGCTGCAAATGAAAAGCAGCGGCTTTTTATGTAAAATGATAGGACTTGCATTTTGCTTGTTATGTTTAAAAGACCGTCTTCCATTTCTTTCAGATCAGTTATAGTTTTGCTTCTAGGATTTTGAGGGATAAAACTCATTTGCCTTTCTTCTACCCGATGCTCCCTGCTGAAGGCGTCCAATAGGAGAAGCTGGATGGTCCAGCTTCTCCTCCATTTCAGGTGGACCTTGGTTGCTCTCGTTGCTCCAGAAACTGACCAGGGAGAGAGGTTCATCAGGACAATGTCTTCTTTGCTGTTAAGAAACGGCATTTGTGCCATTGCATATCAAAGCTTGCCAATAAATGTTGCTGACTTTAAATTAAATCTAAGAAACTTTTACAAATTGATAAAAGTCAAAGTCTTTGTTTATGGCTCAAAGATGGGTTCATTCTCAATAGCAATGCAAGTCATACATGGGGCACTTAAAGCCCTTCTGGACTTTACAGATAAAGTGTGGATCACCACAGCTCAATGGGATCTCACTCTTGATTTGAAGTTTATTCTGGACTACTTTAAGGAAAAATTTGCTGGCATTTTTTCCTTTCTGATAAAGAAAAAGCAATGGGGAAACTATGATGCCATTGTTATGTTGAGTGAAATCACATCTACGTTTATGGAGAAAACCTTTAGATGTTCATCCACTAAGGATGCCTTTTCTGTGAAAGTCTGGAGACGCTGCAGACAGACAGAAGAACTGGAGGCTCTGAGGAAACAGGTGATCGACCTGGCTCTGGACAGCGATCTTGTTTATGATACTACCTGGGCTTTGGGAAGGGCCTTAAATTCAGCTTATATCTCCACATCTAAAAGATCAGTGAGGAACAGGGGTGTCAATGTGGAAGATCCAGGGCTGAAGGGTTGGCAGGTATTTCTTTTCCCTTAGACATTGTATCTTGAATTTAGTTTTGTAAGTGGATGCCTTGGTTAGTTATTCTGAAAAATTCAATTCTCCTGAAACTCTAATCCAACCTAATTCCAACATTCCATTTCCTTCATTTTCATTTCTTCTGAACCTTTTTATTTTTTGCAACATCTTCCTGTTTAATTTTATGTATTTTTAAAGCGGATACATGGATATTTTGTTTATTCCACAATTCCTTTTTCTCAAACTGAAATGTTTGTACAAACAAGAGGCCAACTTGGGGTTACACATTAGACTGAGGCAATCAGCTAAAAAGTAGAAATTTAATATGTTATGGACCAATTTCTTTGGATCATGTACGACGCTTCCCATGCTATGGACTGGTCTTCACCACTGAACATCCTGGAGAACAAGAAAGGAAGGTAGAAAACGGGAAGATACCTATATCAATAAAACAACAAATAACACAAGAAAGACAAAAAATAAGAGAATAAACCTCAAGTGAAAGAAAAGTCAAAATCACAACAATATTTTAGAATAATTAAGAAAAAATAATTGAATAATTCAGAAAGATTTTTGATAAGAAAGTGAAAAAGCATATTATAATTGCGTATTATTTTTCTTTTTTGTTTTGAAACGAGATATGTTTAAAGGAAAAATTTAAAAATCATACTTTTTCAATGTGAAATGTTTAATTTGAGTGTAAGTAATCAAAGAAGAAATTTTATGATTAATATAAGAAATTGGAATGTATAATTGGGCATTTAGTTTTTGTGATAAAATAGAGGGGAAAATATATATATAAAAACAATGAATAAAGAGACAAAAAAGTGGAGGAAGCAATTTGGCCTAAAATTAAGAAGTAGGAGAATAAAATTAATTTGGAAACTAATGAACAGCGGAGAATTCAGGAGTAGAATTGGAAAATTAATTGGTGAATATCCCAGATGACAAAACTAGATTTTTTTTTCTATTTTTTTTCTTTTTTCTTTTCGAGGTAAAATGAAGTTAGCAGTATATACCTAGAAATAAAGTGTTATATAATTGTGTATCTTATTGTAATGATTTAAGGTATATGTTCATTGAAATGTAAAAGTGGTGGAGGAAAAAATAAAAAACGTTTTGAAAAAAAAGAAAAGAAAAAATAATTGGTTGTTTCCATTAGAGGAATTTTTTATCAGCATTGCTATGAGAAAGAGATGTGAAGAGGAAAATGATCAGATGTCAAAACTTCTGTCTAATCTGCATATTTAAATATAATATTTGCAGCTGTTATTGTTCCTCTCTTATTCACAAACTCCTAACCAAGTTGGAAACTCAAAACAGAACTGGGTTTTGGAACAGAGAGGAATGTTCATATCCAGGGGCGGGTTCCTAATTTTTTTTACTACCACTCTGTGGGCATGGCATATTTTGTGGGTGTGGCTTGCCAGCCATGTGACTGGGTGGGCGTGGCTTGCTGGCCATGTGACCAGGTAGGCGTGGCTTGCCGGTCATATATTAGTTATTTCAGAGAGATGTTACTACTATTTTTGCTATTTTATACCTTACATGAAAAGCTTTGCATACAAAGTGTGTGTTACACCATGGCAACACAGCAACCTTTATATGCAGTAAATGCTACAGTTGAAAGACGAGCAAGTCTCATACAGCATTTTTGGTTTCAGTCATGGATTCCTTAGATGAAAATATTGAGGACTGTTAAAAGAACAGTATCTTTTAACAGTCCTCAATGTTTTCGTCTAAAGAATAACAGTATAAAACTGTACAAAATTAACAGTATAAAACAGTGATGGCGAACCTTTTTTTCCTCGGGTGCCGAAATAGCGCGTTTGCGTGCTATTGCATGCATGTGTGTGCCCACACCCATAATTCAAAGCCCCTCACTTGCCCCACCCTCCTGCACATGCATGCACGACCCCCCCACTCCCCCATTTCCCAATTTCCAGTGGGTCCGGTGGGCCCATTTTTCACCCTCCCCAGCTCCAGAGGCTTTCTTGGAGCTTGGGGAAGGCAAAAACGCTCCCCCTGCCACCCTGGAGGCCCTCCAGAGGCCGAAATCGCCCTCCCAGAGCCTCTGCGTGAGCCAAAAATCAGCTGGCAGGTACGCACATGCGCATTGGAGCTGAGCTAGGGCGTGCTCGCATGCCAGCAGATATGGCTCCGCGTGCCACCTGTGGCACCTGTGCCATAGGTTCGCCATCATTGGTATAAAAGGTTAAGCTTTCAGAAAATGCCCACTTTGGGAAGCTTTAGTCAAAAGTGAAGGAAAAGTGTCAAATGCGAGCTTCTTATTATTTTCAAGCGAAGGGATGGGGAAAGACTTAATTGTCAGGTTTCTGGGCATGTGCAGAAGAAATTTTTTTTAAAATGTAAAACATTTTTTAAAAAAATGGCAGTGCCCAGGCACCGGCAACCAACCGCACCCGTACTGTGACATCACCAGCGTGCTATAGAGTGGACCGCACCAGTAGGAACCCACCACTGTTCATATCCCTCCCAGCAGAGACCAAGAACTTCTAATCTCTTTTCAGTCTCCTCTTTTCCTTTCCTTTCCTATCCAGCTTCACTCCTTCCTTCAAAGCTCTCAGTTT
This sequence comes from Diadophis punctatus similis, assembly GCA_023053685.1. Lineage (NCBI taxonomy): Eukaryota > Metazoa > Chordata > Lepidosauria > Squamata > Dipsadidae > Diadophis > Diadophis punctatus. The sequence continues at coordinate 237,032,884 of JALIGW010000002.1, forward strand.
CACAATAATTCCATCGAAGGAGTATATTTGGATGAGGAAGGAGATCTGACAGCTGACATGGACATGGTGAATTGGATCATTTTCCCCAACCAATCTGTCAAGAGAGTGAAATCTGGGAGTCTAAAAAATGAGGCATCCAAGAATTTCAAATTGACCATTGACCAGAAGAGTATCGCACAGGTGGAAATGCTGAAGAAGGTAGGATTAATATTTATTTCATTCCACTGAAGGTTCCCAGGGTTCCACTTGTTGTGGGGGGTTTGCTTTCAATGCCTTTGAGTTTTTATATCAGTTGACCAGGTTCTCAAGAGTGCAGATTTCTTATCAGCTATTCAGGTGGCCTCAAATAATATTGCCTCCAATTTTGAAACAATGTATTGAGTCTCTGGAAAGGGAGGAAGATTGAATCAGTCATGCAGAGAACATTATATACTTAGTCAAAGCAAATTCTCTTCCCATCATTTCCCTGATTAATTTAACACCTAAAGTTTAAATGAAAGTCTAACTTTGCACTGTTATTTAAACATCAGAGAAGAAATATACTGTTCAGTCTGTTTGATGAATCGCACATTTCTTCTTGGCTTCCAGTTAGTCAAAGCTAAACCTTACACTGGAGATCACCAACCCTTTCTTCCTTTGCCATTTTTTTTTTAAAAAATAAGTTCATTTTCTGGGTCTTTTTCCTTTCTCTTCTCAGCCGCTGCCTTCTTCCAGGTGTGTGGAAAGTTGCCATCCTGGATTCATGAAGGTAACTCGGGAAGGGGAGGTCATCTGCTGCTACAATTGTCGTCCATGTGCAGGAGGAACCATCTCAACCATGGAAGGTCGGTGACACCAGAGAAACAGGACAGATTTTATGGGAAATCACAAACAACAGAGTTGGAAGGGACCTTGGAAGTCTTCTAGTCCAACCCCCTGCTCAAGTAGGAAATCTTATACCAGTGATGGCGAACCTATGGCACGGGTGCCACAGGTGGCACGCGGAGCCATATCTGCCGGCACGCGAGCCGTTGCCCTAGCTCAGCTCCAGCGCGCATTTGCATGCACTCCAGCTGATTTTTGGCTCACGCGGAGGCTCTGGGACGACGATTTTGGCCTCTGGAGGGCCTCCGGGGTGGCAGTGGGGAGCATTTTCGCCCTCCCCAAGTTCCAAGAAAGCCCCTGGAGCCTGGGGAGGGCAAAAAACGGGCTTACTGGGCCCACTGGAAGTCGGGAAATGGGGGAGTGGGGGGGTCATGCACTCATGCACAGGGGGGTGGGGCAAGTGGGGGGCTTTGAATTATGGGTGTGGGCACGCACGAGTGTGCGATAGCGCGTGCACGCACTATTTTGGCACCCGAGGAAAAAAAGGTTCGCCATCACTGTCTTATACCATTTCAGACAAATGGTTGTCCAATCTCATTTTTTTAAACCTCCATTGTTCGAGCACCATCTCGTAGCAAGCTGTTCTACTTATTAATTGTTTCATCTGTCAGGAAATTTCTCCTTACTTCTAGATTATTTCTCTTCTTCATTAGTTTCCATTCATTGCTTTTTTACAGGTTGAAAGAAACTTTTTTGTTATTTTTGATTTTTGTCGCAAGCCTTAATTCATTTTGATTCACAGATCAATTTATTATAATATTAATTACATTATAGAAAAATAATATTGGGCATTAACTTGGAGCACATTAAAGATGGGGGATTCATGAGGACTTGGCAAAGACGGCAACTCTGCATTTTTAAGGTTCAATATCTCCCATTTTTTCCTGATATCTCTGCACTAATGGAAAACATCTCAGCCTCCCCTCTCCTCTCCTCTCCTCTCCTTCCTCTCCTCTCCTCTCCTCTCCTTCCTCTCCTCTCCTCTCCTCTCCTCTCCTCTCCTTCCACTCCTCTGCTCTCCCCTCCTTCCTCTCCTCTCCTCTCCTCTCCTCTCCTTCCTCTCCTCTCCTTCCACTCCTCTGCTCTCCCCTCCTTCCTCTCCTCTCCTCTCCTTCCACTCTGCACTAATGGAAAACATCTCAGCCTCCCCTCTCCTCTCCTCTCCTCTCCTCTCCTCTCCTTCCTCTCCTCTCCTCTCCTCTCCTCTCCTCTCCTCTCCTCTCCTCTCCTCTCCTCTCCTCTCCTCTCCTCTCCTCTCCTCTCCTTCCTCTCCTCTCCTCTCCTCTCCTCTCCTCTCCTTCCACTCCTCTGCTCTCCCCTCCTTCCTCTCCTCTCCTCTCCTTCCACTCTGCACTAATGGAAAACATCTCAGCCTCCCCTCTCCTCTCCTCTCCTCTCCTCTCCTCTCCTCTCCTTCCACTCCTCTGCTCTCCCCTCCTTCCTCTCCTCTCCTTCCACTCCTCTGCTCTCCCCTCCTTCCTCTCCTCTCCTCTCCTTCCACGCACGCATCTCCTTTCCTCTCCTCTCCTCTCCTCTCCTTCCTCTTCTCTCCTCTCATCCTTTATTCCTCTCCTCTCCTCTTCTCCTATTCCCTTGCTCCTTTCTTTGATTCACTAATGCCTCAGTTAAATCCTTTTTGTTTAGCAGGCCTATCTACAGGTCCAATACTGGAGCCTTCCTTCCTTCCTTCCTTCCTTCCTTCCTTCCTTCCTTCCTTCCTTCTTTCATTCCTTCCTTCACTCCCCCCTCCCTCCCTCCCCCCTCCCTCCCTCCTTCCTTCCATCCCTCCTTCTTTCCTTTCACAAGTTCCCTGGTGTAGAAAAGATAAATTGTCTGTTTTTTATTATTTATTTAGAAAATTTATATAACTGTCTACTCACTCACAGCAATTTTAGGCAGCTTCCAAACAATAAGAACACAGTATAGGGGGGAAAACACAATAGCAATAATACATAGTTAAATAAGTCATTTTATAGGCTCCATCGCACTCTGGGTTCCCCAGGACTGCTGTCAAAATCAAGTCTTCAGGGACCTATGAAAGACTGTCAAAGTAGAGGCCAGTCTACACAAAACCTTGTGGATCTCTGAATTTTGAACCAACCAGAGCTTCCGGATGCTCTTCAAGGGCAGGTCCATGTAGAGCGCATTACAATATTTTAGATGGGAGATGACTAGGGCATAAGTGACCGTCAGTAGGGATTGTTGGTCCAGGAAAGGGGGTAACTGGAGCACAACCCACAGTAGTGCCAAGGCCCTCCTCCAGGGGAACCCCCAGGTTATACACTGGGTCTGTTTCTTGCAGTGCCACTCCATCCAAGACCAAAGGTGGCAATTCTCTATGGACCAAAGAACCCCAAACCATTCAGTCTTCCCAGTTTTAACCTGTTGTTCCTCATCCAACCTCCAGGCACTGCAAGTGGGAGGTCACAGCATTGCTTAACTCATCAAGGGCTGAGACTTATAGCTTTTAGTGAGTAAAACTGAGTTTCCACTGCTAGCTGGGGTCACAGGAAGAATTGCAAAACTGAGACTATTTTATTAATCTGTCAACAGGAGAGATGCCCAAGGAGTTGGAAGCCATTGGTTCTTCCTTTCCTGGCATGGGTAGGAGGAGAAAGAATTAGGGAACCAACCAGGTAGGGGAACTACTTCCCAGACACAGAAACTGGCCAATGTCTGGGTCTAGGTGGAGGAAGGCATTGATATTTGAAAAAGAGAATTTAATAAAGGAGATTCCCAAACAGTCAGTTTGCACAGGAAGACCAGCAGCTGAGTTTATCAGAGAAATATTTTCCTTCTTAAAAGAGTCAGAGCAGGAAAGGGCCACTGAGACCTTGACTCCAAGCTTATACTCTTCCTGTGCTTTAAACAATCCAGTATAGGGAGTTTAGATTTTAGATTTATTATTAGAGTTGGAAGGGACCTTGTAGGTCATCTAGTCCAACCCCCTGCTCAAGCAGGAGTTCCTACACCCTTTGAGACAGATGGCAGTCCAGTCTCCCCTTGAAGGTCGCAAGTGTTGGGGCTCTCACAACCTCCACTGGCAAGCTGTTCCACTGGTTGATCGCTCTCGCCGTCAGAAAGTTTCTCCTCACTTCCAGGTTGAATCTCTCCTTGGTCAGCTTCCATCCATTATTCCTTGTTTGGCTTTCTGGTGCCATAGAGAACAGCCTGATCCCCTCCTCTCTGTGGCATCCCCTCAAGTATTGGAACACTGCTATCATGTCACCCCTGGTCCTTCTGTTCGCCAGACTGTCCAAGCTCAGTTCCTGCAACCGCTCTTTGTATGTTTTATTTTCCAGACCCTTTATCATCCTGGTTGCTCTCTTCTGCACTTTCTCTAGGGTTTCAATGTCTTTTTTGTAGTTTGGTGACCAAAACTGGATGCAGTACTCTAGGTGTGGTCTGACCAAGGCTTTATAGAGTGGTACTAATACCTCTCTGGTCCTTGATTGTGTCCCTTTATTTATGCAGCTCAGGACTGCGTTGGCCTTTTTGGCTGCTGCTGCACACTGCTGGCTCATATTTAGTTGGCTGTCTACCAAGACTCCAAGATCCCTCTCGCAATCGCTGCTATTGAGTGTGGTTTCACCCAGTTTGTATGTGTATTTTTGATACTTCTTACCTAGGTGTAGAATTTTACTTTTCTCCGTGTTAAATTTCATTTTATTGGTTTGGGTCCAGTGTTCGAGTCTGTCAAGGTCCCTCTGGATTTTGAGTCTGTCCTCTGGGGTGTTTGCTACTCCCGCCAGCTTGGCATCATCTGCAAATTTGGTTAGTTCTCCTGCTATTCCCTCATCTAAGTCACTTATGAAGATATTAAAGAGTACTGGGCCCAGGACGGAACCTTGTGGTACGCCACTGCTTACTTCTCTTCATGTGGACTTAGAGTCATTGAGGACTACTCGCTGGGTACAGTTGGTCAGCCAGTTGTTAATCCATCTGGTTGTGTAGCTGTCTATCCCACTTTTTTCTAGCTTATGAAGAAGTAGGTTGTGGTGTACTTTGTCAAATGCTTTGCTGAAGTCCAGGTATATTATGTCTACTGCATTTCGCTGGTCTACTAATTTGGTCACAGTGTTGAAGAATGAAATGATGTTTGTTTGGCATGACTTGTTCTTAACAAGTAAGGTTCAAATGACCATCCTTCCATAGGTCTTTGGGGGGAAGCCTCTGGTGCTAATGATCCAATCTCTAAAAGAAGAAATTGTTATCCTGGGAATATGGGGCAAAAATTCTCATTTTCCTTTGGGATTTGTCCTTGAATGCTACACTGCTTAAGATATCTAACCATGCATTAGGGTAGTGGATATTCTTTTTTCTCTTTCAGATGCTGAAAAATGCACCAAATGTCCAGCAGATCAGCATCCAAACATCAACCGAGATGAATTATACCTAAGATTTATACTTTCTTATCCTATCAAGAAAATTTGGGGATCATTCTAGCTTCACTTGCCCTGTTTCTGTCTTTGATAACAGGCTTAGTTTTGGGAAGCTTCATTAAATTCCGAGAAACTACCATAGTCAAAGCCAACAATCGGGATCTCTCCTACATCCTCCTCATCACCCTCCTGCTTTCCTTCTTGACTTCATTCCTATTCATTGGCCGACCAAGGACTGCCACTTGCCTTCTCCAACAAGCGGCATTCAGCAACATCTTCTCAGTTGCCATTTCTACAGTCTTGGCCAAAACAATCACTGTGGTATTAGCATTCTTTGCCACAAAACCGGGGAATAATATACAGAGATGGCTAGGAAAGACCTTGGCCAATTCTATCATCCTTTCATGTTCTGGTGTTCAAATTGTCCTCTGCTATATCTGGTTGGACACTTCTCCCCCATTCCCTGAGTCAGACATGCACTCACAATCAGCAGAGATCATCCTGCAACGTAATCAGGGATCCATTGCCATGTTCTACCTTGCCCTTGGCTACATGGGTTTCCTGGCACTCATCTGCTTCACGGTGGCTTTTCTGGCCAGGAATCTACCTGGGGCCTTCAACGAAGCCAAGCTCATCACCTTCAGCATGCTGGTCTTCTGCAGCGTCTGGATATCATTTGTTCCCACCTACCTCAGCACCAAGGGGAAGTATATGGTGGTCGTGCAGGTCTTCTCCATCTTGGCCTCGAGTACTGGCCTGCTAGGCTGCATCTTCATCCCCAAGTGCTACATTATCTTTTTAAGACCAGACCTCAATACAAAAGAACATTTGATGTCAAAACAAAGTAGAAATTGACTTTTGGTACCACTTTCCCCAAAATGGCAGTTAATCTCTCAAAGATATTATTTAGTTCTTTAATGTTCCAAAAAAGTATATGTGCACACATGCATCCATATACCCAAACAAACAAACATTTCCACAAACCATTAATTGTTAATACATATATTTCACCTGTTTTGTTTGTGTTTAAGTATTTAGAAAACTGTTATAGGAATCTCCCTCTCCCTTTCCAATGTGTTGCTTGAACCTTTGGTTTATGAGTAAAAGCCCAAAAATTCCACAAATCTGTTTTTGAAAAGCTAGTGTGTATCCCATGTTACAATAATACAGGAGCACAAGTATCTCCCCATGCTGCTGCATTTTGCAGCAACTAAACTTTCTCAAATGTTGCTAAAATCTGATTTCAGGTGAATGGGACCATTTAACAAAAAAACCTGAAAGAACCTCACAGGCCCCAGGGTAAGTTTTATCAGAACATTCCCCTATAAGTGACCTGAATCTCAAAGTGCAAATGTTTCTTCTAACTAAGACCATTGTTCTTTGTAGTGTAGGATGTTAGTACCCACCCCCTCCTAGAAAAATGAAATATCCTAGGAAACATTGAAAAAGGAAAGAATATGTTTCCCTGAATGAGGAAAGGAGAAACATGTTTTAAATACAAAGCAGCTTCCTGCAGCTCCCTGCCCCCACCCTTGCCACATTCCTCCCACCTAGCCTGGAGCAGTCTTCTACATAACAAAGAACCATAATGGGAATCCCAACGCCTTTTCATTACACCACATGGGACCTGGGAAGATTACATCAGTGAAGGCTAGGACTTGGGACAGCCTACAAGAGTTGCCCTAGCATGCCCCTGGGAATCTGACAGCCAATAGAATACATTTCTATATAGGAACAGGAAACAGTTAGGGAGGGGGCCAAGAGAGAGTATAAAGCAAGGGACTCAGCATCTCTTCTCCCCTTTTATTCTCTTCACCCACACCTGGAAGCATGTAATCTGCCTTTTCTGTACAGGGGCTCCTGCCAAGTGCTCCTGTCCACCATTAAACCTTCTTTCCAAGCAACTTCCATGAATCCAGTGTCTTTTTCCCCACTTGGAACTGAACCCAGAAGGATATTCCTTACAACAGTAGATAGCAGAAGGGCAGGAAGTAACCTGGGATCTCTTACATTATTGCTTATGAATATATATGTATGCATCATTTCCCCCTCCTTTCTGAAATGTTTAGAGATGAGTGTATCCCTCTGTCTGCAGCAGGGGGCCTCCCACTATTAGGGGGGAGGCCCCCTCCAGTACATACTGTCTAATAAACACTGCAATGAGTCTTTTTTTTTGTTTGCTTTGTATTCTTTATTTTGATTCTACACACCCTATGTTAGGATACCCGACTTGAGGGATGGGCAATAATTCAAAACCTAAAGGTACTGGTTGCCCAGGTACAATTTTATAGACAAACATATTTACTTAGTTCCTGAATGAAATTAAGACCCACCCCTGAGTTGAATCCTCTCACCGTTAGGAGATTCCTCCTTAGTTCTAGGTTGCTTCTCTCCTTGATTAGTTTCCAACCATTGCTTCTTATCCTGCCTTCAGGTGCTTTGGAGAATAGATTTTTTAGATTTAGATTTATTAGATTTATTATTAGAGTTGGAAGGGACCTTGTAGGTCATCTAGTCCAACCCCCTGCTCAAGCAGGAGTTCCTACACCATTTGAGATAGATGGCAGTCCAGTCTCTCCTTGAAGGTCGCAAGTGTTGGGGTTGGGAATAGCTTGACTGCCTCTTCTTTGGGGCAGCCCCTGAGATATTAGAACATGGCTGTCATGTCACCCCAGTCCTTCTTTTCATTAAACTAACATATCTAATTTCTGCTACTGTTCTTCATATGTTTTAGCCTTCAGTCTCCTTAGATTGATTCGGAGATGTGGATCAGCCTGAACAGAGAAATGAAAGAAACACTGCCAGCTTTTTTTCTTATACTCCCACTTGTCAGGCTACTTTTGAACATAGATTTAGCTTTGAACCTGTATTCAAACTCATCCCACAATCAGCTGTTATCAGTCAATCGTTGACACAACTCGAGGTGAGTAGCAGGCAAGTGAGTGAAGCTTCCTCTGTATTTGCAGCTTCTCGCCAGTGCTAGCATCACTGCCGCAGCTCCAACTCAGAACATCAGGTATTAGATTCTCATAGGAGTGTGAACCCTATTGTAAACTGCGCATGTGAGGAATTTAGGTTGCATGAGGGACCTAGGTTGCGCACTCCTCTTGCCCGTTCTGTGGATAAATTGTCTTCCACAAAACCTATCCCTGATGGCAAAAAAGTTGGGAACTGCTGCACTATATATGTTCCATCCTATGTGGCACTCATCAAACACAGGTCACCAGGTGCCCTTATACAGAACAGCAGAATTGGAAGGGACCTTGTAGGTCATCTAGTCCAACCCCTTGCTCAAAGAGGACACCCTATATTTGTGATGGCGACCTATGGCATGTGTGCCCAAAGTGGCACGCGAAGCCATGTTGCCCAGCATGTGCAGCCTTGCCTGTTTGTCTTGTGGATTTCTGGCGCACATGCTCCCGCGATGATCAGCTGTCCTTCGCATGCACGACAGTGCCGAAAACCAGCCTGCACATGCGCACCAGCCAGCTGATCATCAGGCGCACATGCGTGCTAGAAACCAGAAGTTGGGTTTTTCTGGAGCGCCACCCTGACTAGCATTCGCGATGTTTCTGCGTGACCTTTCTGGCACTCAGTGCCGGAGAGGTTCACCATCACTGCCCTATATCATTTCTGACAAGTTGCTGTCCATTCTCTTCTTGAAAGCTTCCAGTGACAAAGCACCCACAACTTCTGAAGGCAAGCTGTTCCTGTCAAGATTGAACCGCTTTGCTTCTTTCAAACCTTCATGCTTTTCAACTTGCCAGTGAACTGGGGAGAGGGAAAGGGGAATGGAATGCGGAGAATGCATGCAGAGATCGAGAGAGAATGGAAGCCATCAAGGTCGCCACTGCAGGTGCCTGGAAAAAAGATGGACTGTTCCCATAACAAAAGGACATCTCATAATTGGACAATGTGATCACCCAGGGGTGGGGAAAAGGTGAAGTCATTGTTTAACTGGGCAAGCATTTGCGCAAGAAAACCAGAGTTGGTTTTGTTTCTTTAGTACTGATATCATGTATCCAATAAAGTTTTACTTTTGGGAATTCAAATCTCCCAAGAGTGTTTCCTTGTTTTGGGTTCACTAGTTGGACAGCTGACATTGCTTGATTGTTCTCACTATCACTATCTCTTTATTTCTAGGTTGAATCTCTCCTTGTATGGGTTCAAACTCTTAGCAGGAATTGATCTCACAGATCACCAAATATGATTACATATGGCACTTTAACCTTAGGAGCTATCCAGAACTATATACTCAATGGTATCACGAGATGTACTATAGGGATAGTCCTCTACTTATGGCCATAACTGAGCACAGAATAACAGTCATAAGTCATGCTGGTCATTAAGCAGGTCACCATGTACCCACACCCAATTTGATGACATTTTTTGTGTGGCAGACATTTATTTATTTATTTATTTATTTGGTATTCTTATATGCCGCCCAACTCCCGGAGGACTCAGGGCGGCGTACAACAGAGAAAAATACAGAATAACCAATTCATAAATAATATTTAAAAACAATATAAAAGTTAAAAGACTCAATATTTAAAATCAACCCAACAGGCATTCAACAACCATACATACTTGGGGGTGAGTATGGCAGTTGTAAAGCAAATATGGCAATAGTTAGGTGAACACCACTGTTGTTAAGCAAATCCAATATCCCAGGAAAATGTTTTTTGTCAGAAACAGAAGTGAAAGCCAATTCCCAACAAAAAAAACCCTGTAAATTTTAGTCACATCATTGTGGGATGCTGCAAACCATTGTAAATGTAGGTCAGTTGATGAATGTCCAAAATGTGATCACGTGACATGGGGGTGGGGGAAGCCATGGGAATTTTGAACCCAGGTTATTAGTCACCCTGGGGTAGTTCATCGTAACTCTGAATGTTCACCAAGTGACTAGTCATAAATTAATCAGAATAGAGCTAGAGGTCTTCTAGCCCAGCCCCCTGCTCAGGCAGGAGACCCTGTAGCATTCCAGACAAATGGATAGCAATAGCAATAGCACTTAGACTTATATACCGCTTCATAGAGCTTTACAGCCCTCTCTAAGCGGTTTACAGAGTTCAGCATATTGCCCCCAACAATCTGGGTCCTCATTTTACCGACCTCAGAAGGATGGAAGGCTGAGTCAACCTTGAGCCGGTGAGATTTGAACAGCTGAACTGCTGAACTAGCAGTAGCCTGCAGTGCTGCATTTAACCACTGCGCCATCTCGGCTCATTATTATGAATTTGGTGGTCCGCGGGATTTAAAATTATGACCTTGGTGGTCTCTGAGGTCCAAAAGTTTGGGGACCCCTGCTATAGAAGGCTTTGAGCTCCATAGGAGAACATCTGTCCAGCTACTTCTGATTTTCTGAAAAGGATTATATTCTACCTTCTGATGGTCAATGTAACTGCAAATACCACACAGGACATATGCTATCCATGTCTTGGGCATGGAAATTTTGTGTAATGTGACATCCATCTCTTTCTGCTCTTAAGGGCTTAAGGGAGGATGGACTTGTTAGAAATTCTGTTTTATTCTATATAAATTATAGCAGAAGTGTCAGGGTTCCAAGTAACACCCCCAACAAAAGAAGACTCCGAGGCATGAATTTCCTCAAGGCTCCATTTTATTAGAGATGTCATATTGGCACATCTGGGAAAACCTGAATCTGAAAGCTTCCAAGTTTTCCCCACCCAAAAGAAAGTTCAAGTCCCTGCCCTGCATTCACATGTTCATCACATGGTCAAATCAACACACGTCCCAACTGGAGATGTTTCCTAACCACTCCCCTCCAGGTGCAGGGCAAGTCGGCCTTGACTCTCTGAGAAAAGAAGGTTATTATGACTACATATCACCCACGCTCCATACAATCCCACCTCCCAGTTTCCCACAATAGTAATTGTGGCAGGCCTGATGGCCCAATGCAAAAGAGGGCTTCCAGGCCTGACAAGAGGATTATTAAATAACCATGCAGATTGGTAGCAGAGGATGGTTACATTGCCATACAGATCAAATAAAAAGTACAATGAAGAGTCACCATCTGCCTTGCTGCTTAACGGTTTTTCAACTGCCTCAACTGTCATAGGAAAGTCTCCTCAGAACATAAAGAAACCATGGATTATAACCAGAGATGCTCACTAAAATAAAATAAAAATAAAATAAAATAATAAGATGCACAATAAAATCATGATAAACTACTTCTGAAACTGAAATCCTACGACATCTCTGGACCCCTACATGACTGGATAACTGTGTTCCTGTCAAACAGACAATAAGTGGTCAAAATAGGGAGCGCCCTATCTAATCCCGTTCCTGTTAACAGCGGTGTACCCCAAGGCAGCATACTAGGACCAACACTCTTTATACTCTATATAAATGACCTTTGCGATCACATTACAAGCAACTGCATTCTCTTCGCCGATGATGTAAAACTCTTCAACACCACCGACAACACTGCTACCCTCCAAAAAGACCTTGACTTTGTGTCAGAATGGTCAAACATCTGGCAACTCCAAATCTCAACCAACAAATGCTCTGTCCTACACATTGGCAAAAAAAAATCAGAACACCAAATACAAGCTGAACAGACAAGACCTTGCAGATGACCCTCACTCTGTCAAAGACCTTGGAATACTCATATCAAATTACCTAAGCGCCAAAGCCCACTGCAACAACATCGCCAAAAAGGTGTCAAGAGTTGTTAACCTAATCTTATGTAGCTTCTTCTCTGGAAATATCACATTACTAACCAAAGCATACAAAACATTCGCCAGACCAATCCTTGAATACAGCTCATCTGTCTGGAACCCACACCACATATCGGACATAAATACATTAGAAAGTGTCCAGAGATACTTTACAAGAAGAGCCGTCCACTCCTCTACTCACAACAAAATACCTTACGCAACCGCACGACCTAAGCCTAGCTCATAAAATTATCTGCTACAACGTTCTCCCTGTCAACGACTACTTCAGCTTCAACCACAACAAAACACGAACACACAACAGATACAAACTCAAAGTGAACCGCTCCAAACTTGACTGTAGAAAATACAACTTTAGCAACAGAGTGGTAAATGCCTGGAACTCACTACCTGACTCTGTGGTTTCGTCACCAAACCCCCAAAACTTTACCCTTAGACTGTCCACTGTTGACCTCACCTGATTCCTAAGAGGTCAGTAAGGGCGTGCATAAGCACACCAGCATGCCTACCATCCCTGTCCTAATGTTCCCTCTTATCAGTACCCATCTTATGTATATACAGTAAACAATGTTATATTTATGTATATTACCAATACGTACTTGACATAAATAAATAAATAAATAAATAAATAAATAAATAAACAAACAAACAAACAAACAAACAAACAAACAAACAAACAAACAAACAAACAAACACTGCCATCTACTGGCTGAATAATTCTGTAGTTGTTGCAACACAAAATGCATTCTAACTTGTATTTCAACAGGACAAAAGGTAGTCATCGAGTTATGACCACAATTGAGCCCCAAATTTATGTTGCTAAGCAAAACATTTGTTAAGTGAATTTGCCCCATTTTACAACTTTTCTTGCCTTGTTAGGTGAATCATTGCATTTGTTAAGTTAGTAACATGGTTGTTCAGTGAATCCGGATTCCCCATTGACTCTGCTTGCCGGAAGGTCGCAAAAGGGGATCACGTGACCCCAGGACCCTGCAACAGTCATTTATTTATTTATTTATTTATTTATTTATTTATTTATTTATTTATTTATTTATTTATTTATTTATTTATTTATTTATTTATTTATTTATTTATTTATTTATTTATTTGTTTGTTTGTTTATTTATTTATTTATTTATTTATTTATTTATTTATTTTGGTGTTCTTATATGCCGCCCAACTCCCGAAGGACTCAGGGCGGCGTACAACAGAAAAAAAATACAGGACACCAATTTATAAATAACACATTAAAACGAGATATATAAAAATTAAAAAACACAATATTTAAAATCATCCAATACCCATTCAATAACCATACATGCTTGGGGTGAGCTTGAGTGGTTTAGGCTCTACCCCCCGCCTGCAGGAAAAGCCATGTCTTGACAGCTTTTCGGAAGGCCAGCAGAGTGGGGATAGTTCGGGTCTCTGGGGGAAGTTGGTTCCAGAGCGCGGGGCCTGCCACAGAGAAGGCTCTCCCCCTAGGGCCCGCCAGGCGGCATTGCTTGGCCGACGGGACCTGGAGGAGGCCAACTCTGTGGGTCCTAACCAGTCGAAGGGAAGTATGAGGCAGAATGCGGTCCCGGAGATAACCTGGTCCTAAGCCATGTAGGGCTTTAAATATGGTGATCAACACCTTGAATTGGACCCGGAGACCGATGGGCAACCAATGCAGCTGGTGGAGTATAGGTGTCACGTGGGTGTACCTTGGCACACCCACCACAGCACGCGCAACCGCATTTTGCACCAGCTGAAGTCTCCGGATACTCTTCAAGGGTAGCCCCATGTAGAGCGCGTTGCAGTAGTCCAAGCGCGAGGTGACAAGGGCATGAGTGACTGTGAGTAGAGCCTCCTTCTCCAAGTATGGCCGCAACTGGTGCACCAGGCGAACCTGTGCAAAGGCCCCCCTAGCCACAGCAGAAAGATGGTGATCCAATTTTAGCTGTGGATCTAGGAGGACCCCCAAGTTGCGGACCTGATCCGAGGGAGTCAGTTTTGCTCCCTCGAACACCAAGGAGGGGCAGTTGACATAGTCCTTAGGAGGCAGTATCCAAAGCCACTCAGTCTTGTCGGGATTAAGTCTCAGTCTGTTCCTCCCCATCCAGATCCTAATGTCATCCAGGCACCAGCACATTACATCAACTGCCTCCCTGAAGTCAGACGGGGTGGTGATGTACAGCTGGCTGTCATCAGCGTACTGGTGGAAACACACCCCATGTCTGTGGATGATCTCCCCCAGCGGTTTCATGTAAATGTTAAACAGGATGGGCGAGAGAACCGACCCCTGAGGCACCCCACATGATAGGGGCCTAGGGGACGATCTCTGTCCTCCTGCTAACACCGACTGCATCCTATCGGCGAGATAAGAGGAGAACCACCGCAAAACGGTGCCTCCCACCCCCAACTCACCGAGACAATGCAGAAGGATACCATGGTCGATGGTATCGAAAGCCGCTGAGAGGTCAAGTAGCACCAGGATGGAGGAATTTCCCCCATCCTGGGTCTGCCAGAGATCATCCATCAGGGCGACCAAGGCAGTTTCTGTACTTTAGCCGCGCCTGAAGCCCGACTGATAAGGATCTAGATGATCTGTTTCATCCAGAAGCTGCAGAAGCTGAGTAACCACCACCTTCTCCACAACTTTCCCCAAAAAGGGTAAGTTGGAGACCGGACGATAGTTCTTCAAATCAGCTGGATCCAGGGAAGGCTTCTTCAGGAGGGGTCTCACCACCGCAGCTTTTAACGACTGCGGTACGGATCCCTCCCTCAAAGAAGCAGTGACCACCGCCTGGATCCAGCCGCGTGCCACCACTCTACTGGCCGAGACCAACCAGGAGGGGCACGGGTCCAATAAACAGGTGGAGGTACCCATCGCCCCCACAGCTCTGTCCACATCTTCGGGAGAAACAGGCCCAAACTCTTCCCATAACGGTGGACTAAGACTTGCCCCTGTCAACTCTATGGACTCTGCCCAGCCAGAGTCCAGGTTCGACCGAATCTGAGCGACTTTATCCGACAGAAACTCAGCGAATTCCTCAGCTCTGCCTTGTAAGTGTTCCTCGCTCCCCCCTTTAGCATGGAGGGAGCGAGTCACCCTAAACAAGGCGGCTGGGCGAGAATCCATAAAAAAGTCATAAATATGAACTAGTGGCCAAGCATCTGAATTTTGATCATGTGACTGCGGGAATGCTGCAATGGTTGTAAGTGTGAAAAATGGTTATAAGTCACTTTTCCCAGGGCTGTTGTAACTTTGAACAGTCACTAAATGAACTGTTGTAAGTCGAGGACTACCTGTACATAAACCATTCAGGTAGATCTTGACTTTCTGTGATGAACCTTAAAGAGGGCTGTAGGGGGTTTGGCTTTCAAGGTCAGCCAAAGCTGCACAGGGCTACTAGCTACTGCAATCTCCCAAAAATATGGCTCTGGGAATGTGTAACATGAATCAACTTCAGTCCATAGACTCTGAAGTTACACTTGTAGGTAAAGTTTGAGAAGTTGGCAAAGTTTCACTCTCATCTCAGCTCCCCAGTTGCTCTAAGTCCCAGCTCCGGGCCTTAGAGGCCCAGAAGTCACTTTGGTAATAACTTTGCACCAACTTCTTCAATCTACATTCAAAATATTTTCTGTGTCTGTTGCTTCCTATTGTTTATGGGCCTCAGTTACAATCCTCGTGCGTCAGAAGTGGAAACCAGCCTGACCTTTGGAAATGAGCAAAACAAATGACTGTAATTGGGTAATTATAAGGAGAAGAGGCGAAGTCTGTAATGCGCTGAATTCAACCTAGTTGCTAACACAGGTGCAGAGCTAGAGAAAAACATGTTTATGTCAATTCCCTAAAGAGGTTTAATAGGCTAGCAACAGGCCGGCAAAGAGAAAGTTGAGTTTTGCCTGCCTTTTTTTTGTAAGACAGAGATTCACAAGAACATAAAAAGTTTTGCAGCATCGTAAAGAGCAATCAAATGATTTATTTTAATATCTCAGACGTCCCGTTGGTTTCGTTGCTATGGAGGGACTTAGAAATTTAGCTTCCAAATACATGGCTTCTTTTCTGCTTTCTTGGAAGCTTGCCAGATTCAGAGTTTTGTAGGCCTTTTAATGCTGCCATTCTCTGTTTTCCTAATAAAAAATATTCCCTGAAAATAGTAGGAAACTTTTTTGACACAGTGTTTCTTGAATGACCACTAAATGCATTCAACTGGTACCTTGAACTATATCACTTAATGGTTCAATTATGGGTACTTTTATAGGTGCCCATAATCCAACCAAAATTTAGCCAACCAGAATTCTAGCTGCTATGTTTTATGTCGATGATGCCCGCCGGAAGGTCAAGATGGCAGAGAGAGTACTGTGATAATAGCCCCATCCCTTTTGAAAGTATATGTTGATGCATATTCAAAGTGGGTACACTTGCATCGTATCATTGTCTGCCATTTTGCAATTCCCACCTCCCCTGTTAGCTTGAGATAAAATTCTCTCCGTCCGATTGCTACCATGTTGAGGATGAGAATAAAATCTCATAGAGGCTATTTGGATCTTTACTTGGAATTCAGACAGTTAGAAATAAAGCCGAGATTAAAAGTCTAATAGAAAATATTTATTTCAGTACAAAAACAATAAATCCTGAATAATTACATCTTGGCTAAGAAACACGACCGTTCAGGTCAAGAGCTAAGGCAGAAGAGAATTAATGGTGGTTTAGGAATGCACATATGCGCAAAACATCATATCACGTGTTCTGCTTGTATTGGAATGTACCATAATATTAGGATAGGGGTGCATCACCCTGCATAGACACACAACTGACAATATTCACACCGTGACATCCCCCCATACACACATGGATGCCACTGTTTTGTTTAGTCCACAGCTAAACACATCCCTAACCCATTGCACACCCCTAACCCATGGTCACATCTAACTATGATTGAATGAGCCACAATTGGCTGAGTTCATCCAGCAGATTATGCTCTTAGTTATGGTTTACAGTGCACCATAGCCGATTCATGCAACATGCAGTAGAAATAACTACTATATTGCATTCTATATGAGGCTGCTTTGGAAGACTATCCAGAAGCTGCACTTGGAGGAACCTCATAGTGACGAGTTGGAGGGGGACTCAGTGATGAACTAGTCCAAACTCTAGCTTGATGTAGGGCACGTTCTTGGAAGAATAGAATAGAATAGAATAGAATAGAATAGAATAGAATAGAATAGAATAGAATAGAATAGAATAGAATAGAATAGAATAGAATAGAATAGAATAGAATAGAATAGAGTTGGAAGGGACCTTGGAGGTCTTCTAGTCCAAACCCCTGCTTAGGGAGGAAATCCTATACCCATAATGGCGAACCTATGGCACACGTGCCACAGCTGGCACACAGAGCCCTCTCTACAGGCACGCAAGCCGATGTCTAGCTCAGCTCCACTGTGCATGTGTGCGCACCTCCTGCCAGCCAGCTGATTTTCGGGTCTCTGCCACGCATGCATGGGGAGTGGGGCACATGTGGGAGATGTGTGCGCATGCGCGGGGGTTCGCAGGCTGTTTTTGGTCCCAGGAGGCTGCAGGGAGGCCTACTAGGCCTAAAATGGGGCACGGGATGTGTGTGGCATGCCTCTCCCTGAAGCCCGTTTTTGCTCCCAGGAGGCTGCAGGGAGACCTACTAGGCCCAAAACAGGGCGGTGCACCCCCCCTGACCATTTTTGGTCCCAGTAGTGTGTAGAAAGGCCTACTAGGCCCAAAATGGGGCACAGGGGGTCATGTGTGCATGCACGAGGGGGGAAGTGGGAACGTGGGGGTCGTTTGCGCAAGCGCAAGGGGTGGGGCACAGGGGGTGTCACATGCACATTGCATTATGGGTGCTGGCACGCATGCGCACGCTTTCAGCACGCGATGACAAAAAGGTTAGCCATCACTGTCCTATACCATTTCAGACAAATAGTTATCCAATCTCTTCTTTAAAACTACTAGTGTTGGAGCATTTACAACTTCTGGGAGCAAGTTGTTCCACTGCTGGCTATTCCACTGCTGGCTGCTAGCTTGGTGTCATCTGCATATTTGATGAGTACCCCATCTATCCCCTCGTCCAAATCATTGATGAAGATGTTGAAGAGTACTGGGCCTTAAACAGAGCCTTGGGGTACTCCACTGCATACTTCCCTCCATGTAGATGCAGTTCCATTGAGGACTACACATTGAGTGCAGTTGGTCAGCCAGTTATGAATCCATCTGTTGGTGATGCTGTCTAACCCACATGTTTCTATCTTATCAAGTAGTAGGTTATGGTCTACTTTATCAAATGCCTTACTGAAGTCCAATTAAATTATATCCACAGCATTCCTCTGGTCCACTAATTTTGTCACTTTTTCAAAGAATGCAATGTGATTTGTCTGGCATGATCTGTTTTTGACAAACCCAAGTTGGCTCTTGGTTATTACTTTTTTTGCCTCTAGGTCAGGGGTGTCAAACTCAAGATTCAGACTGCAGGGTGCTTAAATATGGCCCACAGGGCTGGCCTGGAAATAACAAAGAACTGGCCTGTGGTGCCTCTGCTGGCCAAAATGAGGGGGTGCACGGGCCATTTTTGGCCTCCACGGCCTCCTACAGACATCTGACAGCTGAAATTGGGCTTTGGGTGTCCATTTTTGGCCCGTCTTCAGCCCCTACAGCCTCCTACAGCAGTCTGGCGGCCAAAAATGGGTTGCGGGGGGCCATTTTTGGTTTTAGCCCCCATGGCTTCCTACAGCAGTCTGGTGACCAAAAATGGGTCATGGGGGGGGCATTTTTGGCCCATTTTTGGCCCCCACGGCCTCCTACAGCAGTCTGACAGCCAAAAATGGGCTGGGGGGATTTTTAGCCCATTTTTGCCCATTTTCGCCCCCATGGCCTCCTACAGCAGTCCGATGGCCAAAAGCAGTCCAGGGGGGCACGTGTTTTATATGTTTGTTTCTCAGCCCCATGCACTCTAACTTCCTTCTTGTTGGCTGCTTTACACATGATTCCTGGTTCCATCCAGTTTAAAAATATGGAACAGGCCTAATGCAAAGAGTTTGCTCACTTATCTGTGGCTGAAATGTAATTTGCTTGGTTTTGACTTACAACTGGCTTGTGTTCTCTCCCCCATAATGGTTTCTAAACAATATAGTGCACCTAAAAACTTAAAATACAGAACATGATTGGGTGTAGGATATGTAGTATGCACAAGCTATAAGGTTTTTTTAAAATGCAGTATGTCCAGTGGTGGGTTTCTACCGGTGCGGTCCACTCTATAGCACCAGTAGCGGCCCGCTGGTGACGTCACAGTACCGGTGCGGTTGGTTGCCAGTGCCTGGGCGCCGCCATTAAAAAAAATTTTTTTTAAAAAAAATATTTTCTTCTGCGCATGCCCAGAAGCCGAGATTCCGGCACTGCGCATGAGCTGCCTTCCTACCCCACAGTGAGTCCAAGCAGGGGAGGATGGCTGAGGGAGCGCGTGAGATGCTGAAAGAATGGGCGGCAGGAGCTATCTCCATTCCCCTCCCTTCAGCAGTCCAAGAAGCCACGAACGCGAGGTGATGATCCCAGGCATTTTTGCATGTTCGAGGCTTCTCGAGCTGCTGAGGGGAGGGGGAACAGGTGGCAGGAGCCTAGGATCATCGAATGGGGAGAAGCATTCAGGCCGGACGGAGCCTCCTAGAAGAACCGCTGCCGCGGTCTTGCTGCTCCTGCTGTGGGGGGCTGCGTTGCAGGTGGGCACTGCCCCCCCGCTTCTCCGGCTGCTGCCAAGCTCCCGAGACCCATGCCCACCTGGTCACATGTCTGGCAAGCCACACTCACAAAATAAGCCACGCCCACAGAGTGGTATTAAAAAAATTAGGAACCCGCCCCTGAGTATGTCGTGTGAAAACGTCCAGTGGTTATTTCTAAACTGTGATTTATTGTGTAAAGCACAAATGGCTGAATTTACAGAACACAGAGAGTCAAAATCAAATCATATTATGTCTGGAGAGTGTGCAAATCTGGCAGATAGAAGGCATCTTTTGTCAGATATGCATAAAACTCAGTGAAAGCAGTGAGATTCAATTGTGTATCCAGTTGTAGCCCAAATGGACCTGGAAATGTTTCCACACAGCATGCATATTTTCTGAATCTTTCTAGGCATTTAACAATATATTGTGATAATTTTTATTTATTTTTTATTTATTTATTTTTGTCAAGTACGTGTTGGTAATATACATAGATATAACATTGTTTATATACATAAGATGAGTACTGATAAGAGGGAAAATTAGGACAGGGATGGTAGGCACGCTGGTGCACTTATGCATGCCCCTTACTGACCTCTTAGGAATCGGGTGAGGTCAACAGTGGAACAGTCTAAGGGTAAAGTTTTGGGGGTTTGGTGACGAAACCACAGAGTCAGGTAGTGAGTTCCAGGCATTTACCACTCTGTTGCTAAAGTCGTATTTTCTACAGTCAAGTTTAGAGCGGTTCACTTTGAGTTTGTATCTGTTATGTGCTCGTGTATTGTTGTGGTTGAAGCTGAAGTAGTTGTTGACAGGAAGGACGTTGTAGCAGATAATTTTATGAGCTATGCTTAGGTCGTGCTGAAGGCGACGTAGTTCTAAGCTTTCTAAGCTCAGGATTTCAAGTCTGGTTGTGTAAGGTATTCTGTTGTGAGTAGAGGAGTGGAGGACTCTTCTCGTAAAGTATCTCTGGACACTTTCTAATGTATTTATGTCCGATATGCGGTGTGGGTTCCAGACAGATGAGCTGTATTCAAGGATTGGTCTGGCGAATGTTTTGTATGCTTTGGTTAGTAATGTGATATTACTGGAGAAGAAGCTACATAAGATTAGGTTAACAACTCTTGACACCTTTTTGGCGATGTTGTTGCAGTGGGCTTTGGCGCTTAGGTAATTTGATATGAATATTCCAAAGTCTTTGACAGAGTGAGGGTCGTCTGCAAGATCTTGTCTGTTCAGCTTGTATTTGGTCTTCTGATTTTTTTTTGCCAATGTGTAGGACAGAGCATTTGTTGGTTGAGATTTGGAGTTGCCAGATGTTTGACCATTCTGACACAAAGTCAAGGTCTTTTTGGAGGGTAGCAGTGTTGTCGGTGGTGTTGAAGAGTTTTACATCATCGGCGAAGAGAATGCAATCGCTTGTAATGTGATCGCAAAGGTCATTTATATAAAGTATAAAGAGTGTTGGTCCTAGTATGCTGCCTTGGGGAACACCACTGTTAACAGGTGTGGGATTTGATAGGGCACACCCTATTTTGACCACTTGTTGTCTGTTTGACAGGAACGCAGTTATCCAGTAATGTAGGGGTCCAGAGACAGTGTTCCTCTTTACAATGGATATCTGGAATAAAATTTTAATGTTTTCAAAGAACTCTATTAAAAATGAAAAATGGGTCAGCTAAAGTATTCTACATAGAGTTAGTTAACATTGCCTCAATTTGCCTCAAAAATATAAATAGTAAAGGATGCATTGTTTAACTCTGTGTTTTGCTGCTGTTTTTATTGTAAATTGCATTACAATATTTCTATTTATGAAGCGGTGAGTAACTATAGAATTGTATTCAGTTATTGTTTGATTTTAGATTTAGATTTATTTAGATTTATTATTAGAGTTGGAAGGGACCTTGTAGGTCATCTAGTCCAACCCCCTGTTCAAGCAGGAGTTCCTACACCCTTTGAGACAGATGGCAGTCCAGTCTCTCCTTGAAGGTCATAAGTGTGGGGCTCTCACAACCTCCGCTGGCAAGCTGTTCCACTGGTTGATCGCTCTCACCGTCAGAAAGTTTCTCCTCACTTCCAGGTTGAATCTCTCCTTGGTCAGCTTCCATCCGTTATTCCTTGTTTGGCTTTCTGGTGCCATAGAGAACAGCCTGACCCACTCCTCTCTGTGGCATCCCCTCAAGTATTGGAACACTGCTATCATGTCACCCCTGGTCCTTCTCTTTGCCAGACAGGCCAAGCTCAGTTCCGGGCAACCGCTCTTTGTATGTTTTATTTTCCAGACCCTTTATCATCCTGGTTGCTCTCTTCTGCACTTTCTCTAGGGGTTCAATGTCTTTTTTGTAGTGTGGTGACCAAAACTGGATGCAGTACTCTAGGTGTGGCTTTATAGAGTGGTACTAGTACCTCTCTGGTCCTTGATTGTATCCCTCTATTTATGCAGCTCAGGATTGCGTATTTTATTTTATTTTGTCATTGCTTGACTCCAGAGCCAAATTTGTGTTTATAAACTAAAGAATAAATAAAAATAAAGTAAGGGAAATAACACAGTGGGAGTCCAGACAACAGCATAAAGACAAAACCAAAAATTCAATTATTTCTAAGCAAAAGAGGTAGGGCTTCTCTCCAACAACAGGAAGAATATTAGCCATGGTAGTAATAAGACTAAAGGATCTTCTGAAATCTAAGGCAGCCTAAGTACTTTGAGATCTTAATGACAGTGAACTGCCGCAAGAGAAAAAGAAAAAAAAAGTTTTGGAAAACAGAAAACATTCCATGGGTTGAAGAGACTGAATTTGGGATGAGAGTGAAATAGAGAGAGAGAAAATTGGTTATAATTAAAGGGAAAAAAATACAACAGGAAAAAGGACTCAATTGAAATACATAATGGATGAAAAAGCTACTCCAAAGTTGCAGGGTTGTGTGTGTATTTAAATAATTTGTAAGGCCACCTGTCTGACAACAGTGATTCTGGGCAGCATATAATAATAATAATAATAATAATAATAATAATAATAATAATAATAATAATAATAATAATAATAATAATAATAATAATAATAATAATAATAATAATAATAATAATAATAATAATAAAAACAACAACAACAACAACAACAACAACAACAACAACAACAACAGAGTTGGAAGGGACCTTGAAGGTCTTCTAGTCCAACCCCCTGCTTAGGCAGGAAACCCTACACTACTTCAGACAAATGGTCGTCCAACATCTTCTTAAAAACGTCCAGTGTCGGAGCATTCACAACTTCTGGAGGCAAGCTGTTCCACGGATTAATTGTTCTAACTGTCAGGAAATTTCTCCTTAGTTCTAAGTTGCTTCTCTCCTTGTTTAGTTTCCACCCATTGCTTCTTGTTCTACCCTCAGGTGTTTTGGAGAATAGTTTGACTCCCTCTTCTTTGTGGCAACCCCTGAGATATTGGTACACTGCTATCATGTCTCCCCTGGTCCTCCTTTTCATTAAACTAGACATACCCAGTTCCTGCAACCGTTCTTCATATGTTTTAGCCTCCAGTCCCCTAATCATCTTTGTTGCTCTTCTCTGCACTCTTTCCAGAGTCTCAACATCCTTTTTACATCGTGGCGACCAAAACTGAATGCAGTATTCCAAGTGTGGCCTTACCAAAGCATTATAAAGTGGTATTAACACTTCATGTGATCTTCATTCTATCCCTCTGTTAATGCAGCCTAGAACTGTGTTGGCTTTTTTGGCAGCTGCTGCACACTGCTGGCTCATATTTAAACGGTTGTCCACTAGAACTCCAAGATCCCTCTCACAGTTACTACTGTTGAGCAAGGTACCACATATGCTGTACCTGTACATTTTGTTTTTCTTGCCTAAATGTAGAACCTTACTTTTTTCACCATTGAATTTCATTTTGTTTCATTTAAAATTTCATTTAAAAATTAAAACCCAACAATTAAACAGTTACTCCAGATTTCCTGAAGTGCTTCTGAAAGGGTATTTTTTTCATTCAAGGTTCTTCTGCTCAGCTTTTCCAGATTTTCTCACAGCTCTCTTTTCCAATTCCCTTGGGTATGTTGCATCCATTTTCTCTCTGTGTTCTAACCCAATTCCAAATGAGGCAGCTGACTCTTCCTAGGTCTCAATGTCTTTTCCTTCATAAGACCTAAACTCCATAAAGAAGTTGCAGATAAGTTTCATCAGTTTTCTGTTTGTCATTTTTATAAGAATAGAATAGAATAGAATAGAATAGAATAGAATAGAATAGAATAGAATAGAATAGAATAGAATAGAATAGAATAGAATAGAATAGAATAGAATAGAATAGAATAGAATTCTTTATTGGCCAAGTGTGATTGGACACACAAGTAATTTGTCTTTGGTGCATATGCTTTCAGTGTACATAAAAGAAAAGATATATTCATCAAGAATCATAAGTTACAACACTTAATGATAGTCATAGGGTTCAAATAAGCAATCAAATCACATTAGGAAACAGTCAATATAAATCATAAGGATACAAGCAACAAAGTTATTGTCACGATGTGAATATTGCCAGTTGAGCACCTCTGCAATATTTCTAGGTTTATTGTATTTTCTAATCAAGCAGACATGTGTGATAGGTTTTACTGCGCATGTGTGCATTCCAGGAGTCTCCTCCTTCCTTCTTCTCCTGTGAGCCTCGCCCGAGGCAGACGTGATTTCTTAGCTGAGACAATGTAGCTTAATAAGTTTTATATTCTTTTGTTACTTTTGTACTAAAATAAATATTTTGTTAATTAGAATTGAATCTCGGTTTTATTTTCTAAGTAAGAATGACTTCAAGGAAGCAAGATCCTATATCACCTCTTTGATAGGAATAATTTCCTATCCGTCAGTTATACAAGCAACAACAGTCATAAATGGGAGGAGATGGGTGATAGGAACATTGAGAAGGTAAATAGTGCAGACTATGTAAATAGTTTGACAGTGTTGAGTGAATTATTTGTTTAGCAAAGTGATGGCGTTTGGGAAAAACTCTTCTTGTATCTAGTTCAGGGGTGGCCAAACTATGGTTCTTTGAGGACCTGTGGACTTCAACTCCCAGAATTCCTGAGCCAGCCATGGAATTCTGGGAGTTGAAGTCCACAGGTCCGCAAAGAACCATAGTTTGGCCACCCCTGTTTTTCTGGTGTGCAGTGCTCTATAGCGTTTTAAGGGTAGGATTAACAAAGGATATTTGTGAAGCACAATTTGTCCTAGATAAGAAAATGCAACAGGGGCCTAATCAGTTCGCTTTCAATCATATAGTGATTCAGTTTCAACCAGCTAGTGAACTATAGAATCCACAGTCCTGCTGGAGGAATAACCAGGGTAAATAGAATAGAATAACAGAGTTGGAAGGGACCTTGGAGGTCTTCTAGTCCAACCCCCTGCTTAGGCAGGAAACCCTATACCATTTCAGACAAATGGTTATCCAATCTCTTCTTAAAAATTTCCAGTGTTGGAGCATTTACAACTTCTGAAGGCAAGTTGTTTCACTGATTAATTGTTCTGTCAGGAAATTTCTCCTTAGCTCTTGCTTCTCTCCTTGCTTAATTAAAGCGTGACCAGAAAGAGTTTTGAAGATGGAATCTACAAATGTGCGATGTCTTACATATGTTTTTAGAGATCAGGGAGAATATACATGAAAATATGATCTTTAAAAATAAATAAGGAAAGAAGTCAGTTGACTTATGTTTTTCCAATTAGCTGTTCCTTTGCATTCAGGTTTGGTCTTAGTAAAATAATATAACACTTGGGGATAAAGATGCAGATCAGCAGACTGGCACTAGAAGTCAAAATAGAAAAGACCTGCACGGCCACCATGTACTTCCCTTTGGTGCTCAGGTAGGCGGGCACAAAGGACACCCAGACACTGCAGAAGACCAGCATGCTGAAGGTGATCAGCTTAGCTTCATTGAAGGCCCCAGGGAGATTCCGGGCCAGATAAGCCACCATGAGGGAAGTGGCAGCCATGAAAGCCATGTATGCAAGGGCACCATAAAACATGAAAAGAGACCCTTCATTACACTGAAGCACAATCTCTTCTGTCTGGGAGTGCATGTCAGACTCAAGGAATGGGGGAGAGACTCCCAGCCAGATGCTGCAGATGACCACCTGGACACTGGAAGAACACAGTACTATGGTATTGGGCAATCTTTTCCCTAGCCATCTCCTTATGCTGTTCCCTGGCTTTGTGGCCAGGAAAGCAAGCACAACTGTGATTGTTTTGGCCAAGACAGAAGAGACAGCAATTGAGAAGATGATGTTGAAGGCTGTTTGTTGGAGAAGGCAAGTGGCTCTCCTTGGTTGGCCAATAAACAGGAAAGAGGTTAAGAAGGAAAGAAGGAGGGAAATCAGGAGGATGTACGACAGGGCCTGGTTGTTGGCTTTGACAATGGGAGTTTTTGTGTGCTTCACAAAGATTGCTAACACAAAGGCTGTAATTAAAGAGAAGAAGAGTGCAATTGAAGCCAAGATGGTCCCCAGATATTCATCGTAGGCCAGGAAGGTGATTTCCTTAGGACAACATTTATTTCGCAAGTTATTTGGATGTTGATCTTCTGGACATTTCCTGCAACGATCTGCATCTGAGGAGAAAAAAGGAGGAGACTAATCAGCATACAGGGAAGAAGTCCAGAAATTATCTCCATGGTGCTCAGAAAACAACTTGCATCTAAACACCAGCAAGACAAAGGAGATGGTGTTGGACTTCCGGAAGCAGAGAGAGGAACCTGTCTGTGGTGCCCGCATACAGGTACTGAATGTAAAATAGCAAGTTGTTGTATAAAGTTAAAATGTTGTTAAAAGGAACTGTTTAAACAAGTAAGTATAGAGCCAAACAGCTTTTAAAATGTATGGTAAGTAGAAAGGGGGAGGTGTTTATCCCAGTGCTCCAGAAGGGATGGGGAATAGATGACATCATAAGAGACAGCCAATAGGATCATAGATAGCAAGGCCAGAAACTATAAAAGGCCTGGCTGAGAGAGATGTGGAGCTCTCTGTTTTGTGTGAACTTCCATGAGGGAAGGAGTTAGTGAGAAGTGTTGTGAGGAGCTGAGGGAAGCTCTGTTATGTGGTAAATCCCAGGAGGGAAGGCTTAGTGTGGAGAGCCGAGGAGCTCTGTGTGTGATTTCCAAAGAGGGAATATTTATAGAGAAAAGATAGGCCCTAGGCAGTTCTGTGGGAAGCAGGAGCCAGGGTCAGGGAACAAGATTGATTGATATATATATATTGAGTAATTTGTAGATAGAGATAAACGGTGAAATGTGCTCTTATCTATAGGCCTAGAAACAAAGAAGAATTGGATTTGCTTAGATTTAGTCAGGAAAACAAAGAGAGCCTCTGAAGGGAAGAAAAGAAAAAGAAAGAATTAAATAGCTGCTTGTGGTTTTAACAAATTCACTTGACAATTACTGAGAAGTTGCATTTAAATAAACTGTTTACTAGTTTGTTAAAGAAACGTGTCAACTTCTGTCTATTCCTCACATAAAGCAAATCTTAAACAATCCTGCAGAGCTTAGAGATATTGTAAAAGTAAAAACAAGCCTCTAAAGAGAGAGAGAGAAGAGAAACAGAGGATGCAACCCTTGGTCAGGGAGATATAAAAAAGAAAATTAAACAAAAATCGCTACCAAGACACATAAAACAATAAACCTGACTGGAAGGGGACGGGTGGCATCCTTGCACTGTCCTACTCTACATCAAGGGGGGGCTGTGTGGAGAGGGTCTCCTCTTTCAAATTCCTGGGAGTGCACCTTAGCCAAGATCTCACCTGGAAAAATAACACGTCCCAGGTGGTCAGAAAGGCTCAACAGAGACTCCATTTCCTTAGGATCTTGCGGAAAAATCAGGTTGAACAACGGCTCATTACTTCCTTCTACCGGTCTACGATAGAAAGCATCCTCACATATTGTGTCACGGTATAGTACGCTGGCTTGACAGCCGCAGACAGAAAGGCATTACAGAAGGTGATGAGCACAGCACAAAAAATCATGGGCTGCCCCCTAACCCCACTGGATGAAATCGCCAGGACTCGCTGTCTCAGCAGAGTGAGGAAAATCCTCAGGGATTATTCACACCCTGGTCAGCACTTCTTTACTCTCCTACCATCAGACAGGAGATATAGAAGCATAGCCAGCCGAACGAATAGGCTGAAAAATAGCTTTTATCCATGGGCCGTCAGACTTCTGAACGCAATATAACACCACAATCAGGCTTAATGTGATAGATTTGCAGGGCCAGCGTAATGTGCAACATGTATATACCGGTGTAATATAATGTTATACGTGTGTGTGTGTGTGTGTGTGTGTGTGTGTGTGTGTGTGTGTGTGTGTGCTAGTTATTACTTATTTGGGTTTAGGGATTTTTTTATTATTATTTATTGATTTATTGAGATGTATTCTGTGTTCTTGGGGGAGCTGCACCAAGGGAGGCTCATTCAATTTCATTGTACACCTGTTGTGCATTGACAATAAAGATTTGATTTGATTGAAAATAGTAATGTCTATTATCTTTTTGTTAAAGTGAGAATAAATCTCATAGAGGCGATGTGGATCTTTTCTTGGAATTCAGACATTCAGAAATAAAGCCGAGATTAAAAGTCTAATTAAAAATATTTATTTCGGTATAAAAACAATAAATCCTGAATAGTTACATTCTTGCTAATAAATCATGACTGCTCCCGGTCAGAATCAAAGGCAGAAGAATAATAATGGAGAATCAGGAATGCACACATGTGCAGGAGATCACATCACGTGTCCTGCTTGTATTGGAATGTACCATAATATTAGGATAGGGATGCATCACCCTGCATATACATACAACTGACAATATTCACTACGTGACACTTTTGCTATACTTCCCAAGATAAAACCAGTGTCATGACTGACTCACTTTGCAACCCTGCTCGCAACAAAACAACAGTAACAGGAGGAGGGGAAGGAAAGCATTGAAATGTAAGGGAGGTTTGGAAGGGAACCCTTTAATGCAAGTGTGCCTCCTGGAAGTATGAGACAGACCCAAACCCCAAGGACATCACCTGGGAGCATCCAAGGCAGACAGGCCATTTCCAAAATAAAGCAAGTGCAACTGATTGGTGGACAATGGACAATGGGAGGTCCAGGAGGAAAAAGGAAATGTTTTCCTATGCTGTTTGTGCGCGAAAATGTCAGAACTGGCTTTTTTTACTTCTATACCCATACGGCTTTTCAGTAAAGTTATACTCTTGGAGAAAAAATGCCCCAGGAGGGGTTTTTTTGCTGTTTAATGCAGTGGGATCAGGGGTGGGTTCCTACCGATGCGGTCTAGTGCGTAGCTCCGATAGGGACCCGCCGATAACTCAATTTGTGTGTGACTGCTCCGGTACCGTCTCCACCGGGCAGTCGCGCGCGTCACCATCTTTATTTACGAATTTGTCAGCGATTTTGCTTCTGCGCATGCGCAGAAGCAAAATTGCACTGAAATCTCATGAGGGGACGCACGTGCGAGAGAGATTTCGGTGAGATTTTGCTTCTGAGCATGTGCAGAAGCAAAATCGTGGGGGGGGGCACGCACATAGAGCGCGCACAAAGCATGAAGAAATGTAAAGCAGTGCACCGGTATCAATAAGTGAGCAACTCACCCCTGAGTGGGATGATTGACAACCATACACAAAAGTTACAGAAGAGCCAAAAGAAGATATGATGTTTGAGACTGTGTCCATTTTTATTAAACACCAAGGACATTTTTATGCTTGTAAACAGTAGCGAGGAACATTGGCCTAATGAAGGTTTTATTGACTCAGTTCATCCATCATGATCTTTCTCCTCTATATACTTTATCTTAAAATGTTTGGTTTGTTTGAAAAACTGACCAAGAAGAGTAGATGGCAGAGGTGGAATCTTCACATAAGCTACCGATAAGAACACATGCTACACTTACCTTAGACACAAGGCCAAGATTTGTAAAGAAGCATTAATGTTCCTATTGAAGGGCTGCCCATTTCCTCTGGAGTTACCCACCTTCCTGATTGGAGAAAGTTCCCTCTGCACAGAAAACACAGTCATAGCAGCAAATGGGCTTCCCTTCCTGATGTACCTTGAAAAATCCAGACTGACAACTTTCCACACACCTGGAGGGAGGCAGATTCTGAGCACAAACAAAGAGGAACATAAAAGAATATAATTTAGGGCTAACTTCTCAAAGAAAAAAAAGGGGGAAAGGCCTTAGGTTGGTCTTGGTTTAACCTAAAGCCTGTAAACAAGACTAAGTCAATTTAACTGCAACAACTACCGTATTTTTTGGAGTATAAGATGCACCGGAGTATAAGACGCACCTTAGATGCACCGGAGTATAAGATGCACCTTAGTTTTGGGGGAGGAAAATAGGGGGGGAAATCTGCCTACCAGCTATTCATTTGGCTAGCGTCCTTAGTCTGGTCAGCTTCAGCACATTATTTTATCCCCTGGTTAGGGCTGGAAAAAACCTTTGGATGGAGTAGCAATGAAAGAAAGCCTGCAAAGACTTATGGCTGGAAAAAATCTTCTTCAGAGGGAGTAGCAATGAAAAAAGTCTGCAAGCTGGGAAAATTGTTAGCACCTCGTTAGGGCTGAAAAAAAACCTTAGGAGGGAGTAGCAATGGAAAAACCTGCAAGCCGAGAAGACCCAGGAAGATTGTTAGTGCCTCATTAGGGCTGAAAAAAAAGCTTAGAAAAAGCTACATTTGGAGTATAAGACACACCCAAATTTTCAGCCTCTTTTAGGGGGGAAAAAGGTGCGTCTTATACTCTGAAAAATATGGTATGTATGCTTGAAATTATCTCTTGCTATGAGATCAAAAAGATCAAGGCTAGAAGGAGATTCTTCTCTGTTATTGTCCCCATGCTATAGAACAGGGGTGTCAAACTCACGTTGTCATGGCGGTGTCACATGATGTATTGCGACTTTTTCCCCCTTTGCTAAACCAGGCATGGGTGTGGCCAATATGTGACGCATCTGGCCCGCAGGCCACGAGTTTGACAGCTCTGCTATAGAATATGGGAATAGCAATAGCAATAGCACTTAGATTTATATACCACTTCATAGTGCTTTACAGCCCTCTCTAAGCGGTTTACAGAGTTCAGCATATTGCCCCCAACAATCTGGGTCCTCATTTTACCCACCTCGGAAGGATGGAAGGCTGAGTCAACCTTGAGCCTGGTGAGATTTGAACAGCTGAACTGCTGAACTGCAGTGCTGCATTTTAACCACTGCGCCACCTCGGCTCTTAAATCAGACTTTGCTTTGAGCCTATTAGCTTTCTAAAAAGAGTTCCTCTAGAGTCCCTTTTTTATTTTTTTACTATTTTTGCGTAGTGTAGCTTCTTAGGAATTGCCTATTCTTGTTTGAAGACAATTCTGAACATTATTTTTATGATTTTATTACCGTATTTTAATCTGGCATTGTTTATACTTCTGAACCGTCAAGAGTCGAATGATTGTGGTGCTCTAAAGTTACATAACAAAACAGCAAATTATGTCTTCCTATGAACTTTCTGTGCACTTTTTTTTATACTGTTCATAATCAGTTTCATCTGAGTTTTAGGATTTAGTCAAGCAGAGGAATAGGTAAGACACATGGGTTAGGAGAAATTCTTTGTAACTATTCTGAATCTTTGCAACACCTTCTAGATTCTTTGCAAGCACTCCACTGAGTATGTGTTGCACTTCTTAGAACAAAAAACAGAACTAAAATTAATCAAATGGTTTTCGTACCTTATTAAACCATTTGGGCCAAGTAATGGCATTATGGTCAATAACAAATTTGGGTTCCTGGGAATTCCCTCTTGCAAAACTCCCAAATTTCACTCTGACAAGAGACCTGTTAGGAGAATTCAACCAGTTCACGATATCAAAGTCAGCTGCGAGCTCTTGGTTATTGTCGAAATATACCCCATCCATGGAACCGTTGTAAAAATGAGGACTTTGCAGGAAAGGGTGAATCTAGAATGATAGGAAAAATATAGTGTTTTTAAAATGAAAAGGCTTGACTCAAGTCATCCATTTTTCAAATTTAGGATGTCTGATACTATAAAGACATTAAGATGTCCAAGTTTAGTTCTACTCCTGGATATGCAATTTTCTGCAATTTTCTTGGCCAGAATAATGAAATGGTTTGCCCTGTTTTTTTCTCTGTGGGGTTCCTTCAATTGCCAGTGGACAGATCTAAAGGGCACCAAGTGGAAAAGGCTGGTACAGAATGCAGTATTAAAGTAATTGTCCCAATTTCAAGGAAGATGTTGAAGAACAATAAAATATATAGAGAGACATAATGCCAATGCAGAAATAGTCAGCTAAGTAATAATAATAATAATAATAATAATAATAATAATAATAATAATAATAATAATAATAATAATAATAATAATAATAATAATAATAATAATAATAATAATAATAATAATAATATAGTGCAGATGAAAATCGTGCCATAATGGCCTGTTATTACAACTCAGAGCCAGAAAGAAGAGGTTATTTGAAGCGAATGCATGAACTATGGAAACAACAATATCCAGATTCAAATGTTAGCGAACAACGACTAGCAGATCAAAGGCGATTTATTATACGAAATAATGTGTTCAGTAAAATTGAACTTGAGAAAATTCAGACAAATTGCCAAATTAAAATAATAACACCACCAGTGGAAACAACGGAAACTCACAAAACAACTGAAGACATCACACTGGAGCTTCCAACAGAAGAAACTGTTAGTGGAGAAGTAATAGCACCACTACCAGAACCAGTCATGATTGAACCAATTGATGAACTAACTGAAAAACAAAAGGAATTGAAGGACAAAATCATGGAGCATATACTGTCTAATGAGGAAAGGCAACGTTTACCATCATTAAAAACTGTGCCTAAGAAAAACTTGGCACCTATAATGAGAATGGTTAATGCAGTACTTTCAGCAATTGAATCGGCATCCATCTTAGAAACAAATCAGTTAATGTACAGTGCAACTGCAATAGTCACTAATGAACTAGGTTTTAAAAACAAAGCACCTAGTCGCAAGGCAGAAAAAGCATCAAAACCAAAATGGAAAATTCGACTGGAACAAAAAATAAAAAAACTCAGAACAGATGCTAGCAATTTAAAAAATATGAATGAACAACGGCTAAAAAATAGCAAGATCATGGATCAATTAGCCAGAAGATACAGGCTTGATACAAGGAAAATTGAAGAAGCACTTGAAATTGTAAAACAGCAAATAACAGCAATAGCCAGAAAAATTGAAAGATATGATGCAAGAATCATTCAGTACAAGCAAAATCAGCAATTTCGATCAGATCAAAGACGTTTCTACCAAAGCCTCAATGCAAATGACAATTTCAAAAGTGAAAAACCAGAAAAGCAAGCCACAGTTGAATTCTGGAAAGAACTGTGGGAAAATGCAAAGGATTACAATAAGGAAGCAAAGTGGATACAAGACTTTGAGAAAAGTGTTGGCAAGAAGCAAATGCAAGTATTAGAAATAACAACTGAGATGGTCAAAAATCGAGTAAAAAAAGTAAAGAACTGGACATCACCTGGAAATGACCAATTACATGGTTTCTGGCTCAAATATCTGACCAGTTTGCATGCAATATTGGCCAAGCAACTGAACGAAATGCTACAAAATGGTCAAATTGATGAATGGTTGACAACTGGAAAAACATACTTGATTCAGAAAGATGCAACTAAAGGAACAACACCTGGAAACTACAGACCAATAACATGCTTGCCAACAACCTTCAAATTACTCACCGGGATAATTGCAGATAACATAATGGATTATTTGGAAACAAATAACATCTTGCCAGTAGAGCAAAAAGGCAACAAAAGAAGGAGCAGGGGCACAAAAGATCAGCTCCTAATTGACAAAATGATACTAGAAAACTGTAAGAACAGAAAAACGAACTTGAATATGGTCTGGATTGATTACAAAAAGGCGTACGACTCACTGCCACACAGCTGGATCATCAAATGCTTAGAAACTATTGGCATCAGCAAAAATATTACATCATTCACTGAAAAAGCGATGAAACAATGGAGAACTGTGTTGGCAGTAGGGAATGAGAACTATGGAATGGTTAATATCAAGAGAGGAATTTTTCAGGGAGATTCACTTTCACCCCTCCTCTTCATCATCGCAATGATCCCACTATCAGTAATCTTAAAAAAAATGAAACTTGGATACCAAATAGCCAAAGACGCTGAAAAAATTTCACATTTATTGTATATGGATGATTTGAAACTGTATGGAAAGTCAGAAATAGAAATCCAATCACTGACCAACACAGTCCTAATATTCAGCACAGATATCTCAATGCAGTTTGGCATGGAAAAATGTGCCACTGTATCTATGAAAAGGGGCAAAATCACTACATGTGACGGAATTGAAATGCCCAATGGCCAATTAATTAAATGCAATCAAAATGAAGCCTATAAATATCTGGGCATTCTGCAGTTGGATAACATCAGACATGGAGAAGTGAAAACTATCATTAGAAGAGAGTACACCAACAGAGTTAGGAAAATTTTGAAATCTAAATTAAATGGTGGAAACACCATCAAGGCCATGAATACCTGGGCAATACCAGTCATAAGATACACGGCTGGTATAATTAACTGGACACAAGCTGATTTGGACATTTTGGACCGAAACACCAGAAAACTAATGACAATGCACTACAGTTTACATCCACGTAGTGACACTGATAGACTTTACCTGCCCAGAAAATCAGGTGGCAGAGGACTACTACAAGTAAAGCAAACAGTTGAAGAAGAAAAGCATGCATTGGCGGATTATTTAAAAGAAAGTCAAGAACATCTATTAATTGAAGTAAAGAACAAAAATCTACTGAAGGTCCAACAGACGAAACAAGAATACAGAAAAAATGTGATAAAATCAAGAATGGAGAGTTGGCAAAATAAAGCATTACATGGCCAATTTCTGGAAAAAATAAGACAAAGTGGACAGTGAAAAAACTTGGTTATGGTTAACATCTGGTACTTTAAAGAAAGTAACAGAATCATTGATCCTGGCCGCACAAGAACAGGCAATTCGTACAAATGCCATAAAGGCCAAAATTGATAAATCTTCAAATGATGCTAAATGCAGATTATGCAAGGAAGCTGATGAAACTGTAGCCCATGTGCTCAGCTGCTGCAAGAAAATCGCGCAGACTGATTACAAATTACGACACAACTCTGTTGCACAAATGATCCACTGGAATTCATGCAAAAATTATAACATCCATACTGCTACAAACTGGTGGGAACACAAGCCTGAAAAAGTCACTGAAAATCAGATGGTCAAGATCTTGTGGGATTTTCATATACAAACAGACAAGGTACTGGCACATAATACACCAGACATCACGCTGGTCGAGAACAACAAGGTGATTATAATTGACATTGCAATACCAAGAGATAGCAAGGTCGATGAAAAGGAACACGAAAAAATAGCAAAATACCAGGACTTAAAAATCGAAATCCAACAATTATGGCACAAACCAGCAGTGGTAATTCCAGTAGTGATTGGAACACTGGGTGCTATCCCAAAAGCACTGGAATTACATTTAAAACAGCTCAAAATTGACAAAATCACCATTAGTCAAATGCAGAAAGCCGCACTGCTCGGTTCCGCACATATACTTCGAAAATACATTACGACTTCCTAGGCCCCTGGGTGGGGCTCGACTAGTAATCAATGCCAAATCCGGCGAAACAACTGGCTGCTGTGATACAATTGTATAATAATAATAATAATAATAATAATAATAATAATAATAATAATAATAATAATAATAATAATAATAATAATAATAATAATAATAATAATAATAATAATAATAATAATAATAACAACAACAACAACAGAGTTGGCAGGGACCTTGGAGGTCTTCTAGTCCAACCTCCTGCTTACGCAGGAAACCCTACACTACTTCAGACAGATGGTTATCCAACATCTTCTTAAAAACTTCCAGTGTTGGAGCATTCACAACTTCTGGAGGCAAGCTGTTCCACTGATTAATTGTTCTAACTGTCAGGAAATTTCTCCTTAGTTCTAAGTTGCTTCTCTCCTTGTTTAGTTTCCACCCATTGCTTCTTGTTCTATTCCCCAGGTGCCTTGGAGAATAGTTTGACTCCCTCTTCTTTGTGGCAACCCCTTAGATATTGGAACACTGCTATCATGTCTCCCCTGGTCCTTCTTTTCATTAAACTAGACATACCCAGTTCATGCAACCGTTCTTCATATGTTTTAGCCTCCAGTCCCCTAATCATCTTTGTTGCTCTTCTCTGCACTCTTTCTAGAGTTTCAACATCCTTTTTACATCGTAGCGACCAAAGCGGAATGCAGTATTCCAAGTGTGGCCTTACCAAAGCATTATAAAGTGGTATTAACACTTCATGTGATCTTGATTCTATCCCTCTGTTAATGCAGCCTAGAACTGTGTTGGCTTTTTTGGCAGCTGCTGCACACTGCTGGCTCATATTTAAATGGTTGTCCACTAGGACTCCAAGATCCCTCTCACAGTTACTACTGTTGAGCAAGGTACCACATATACTGTACCTGTGCGTGATCTTGATTCTATCCCTCTGTTAATGCAGCCTAAAGTAAAGAACTACAGCTAAAATGAGTGATCAACTTTACTGACAAGGAATACCTAAGAGCACTGATTAGTTCAAAATTGGGAAAGGAGTCTGGCAAGGCTGTATACTGTCACCCTGCCTATTTAACTTATATGCAGAGCACATCATGAGAAAGGCGGGGCTAGATGAATCAAAAGTTGGAATTAAGATTGCCAGGAGAAATATCAACAACCTCTGATATGCAGATGATACCACTCTAATGGCAGAAAGTGAAGAGGAACTAAAGAGCCTCTTGATGAGGGTGAAGAAGGAGAGTGCAAAAGTTGGCTTGAAACTCAACGTTAAGAAAACTAAGATCATGGCATCCGCCCCTCTCAATTCCTGGCAAATAGATGGGGAAGAAATAGAGGTAGTGACAGATTTTATTTTCCTGGGCTCCAAGATCACCGCAGATGGGTACTACAGCCAAGAAATTAAAAGAGGCTTGCTCCTGTGAAGGAAAGCTATGGCAAATCTAGACAGCATACTAGAAAGCAGAGACATCACCCTGCCAACCAAAGTGCGTATAGTCAAGACTATGGTTTTCCCGGTTGCAATGTGTGGCTGCGAAAGTTGGACCATAAGAAAGGCTGAGCGCCAAAGAATTGAGGCCTTTGAACTATGGTGCTGGAGAAGACTCCTGCGAGTCCCTTGAACTGCAAGGTGAACAAACCTGTCAGTCCTAGAGGAGATCAACCCTGACTGCTCTTTAGAAGGCCAGATCCTGAAGATGAAACTCAAATACTTTGGCCACCTAATTGAGAAGGAAGGACTCACTGAAGAAGAGCCTAATGCTGGGAACGATTGAGGACAAAAGAAGAAGGGGACGACAGAGAATGAGGTGGATGGATGGAGTCACTGAAGCAGTAGGCATGAGCTTAAATGAAATCCAGAGATGGAATCCAGAGGATGGTAGAGAACAGGAAGGCCTGGAGGAATGTTGTCCATGGGGTCGCGATGGGTCGGACACGACTTTGCAACTAACAACAACAACAACAACCTTAAGATAGATAGCATTTTATTTTAAAAACAAAGGGTTGACATTGAGCAACTTCCAAGTTGAGTCAGACTGACTTGAAAGAAATGGTTGGAGGTAAGAAGATGTAGACCTGGATGTTTAATTAGAAATGGAAAGAGTAACTCCTGCCATGCATCCATATTATATGAGTAGAATATAAAACATAATCCAGGAAAGGCTGGGTTGTGTATTATGGTATCCTCTGGGCTTTCTCTTTTGGCAAAAGAACTAAAGTCTAATGTAGGTGACAAGTGTATAAAAGCCAGAGTGGACAAAAAATTAACTAACCCATGCATTTACAATCCATTGAGGTGAATTGGAGTTGGTAGAGCCGAGGTGGTAGAGCCGATGTGGCGCAGTGGTTAAATGCAGCACTGCAGGCTACTGCTAGTTCAGCAGTTCAGCTGTTCAAATCTCACCAGGCTCAAGGTTGACTCAGCCTTCCATCCTTCTGGGTCGGTAAAATGAGGACCCAGATTGTTGGGGGCAATATGCTGAACTCTGTAAACCGCTTAGAGAGGGCTGTAAAGCACTATGAAGCGGTATATAAGTCTAAGTGCTATTGCTAAGTGCTATAATTTACCTTTCATACTCATTCTAATTTTATCTTTTGATAATAATCCAAAATTCCCTTATTGCCTCATCCATATCCTTGCACATAAATACACTGGCAGTTACATTTATATGCAAAGAACCTGAGAAAATACCACATTGGCCCCCAAATTAATAGTTTATCTTTTTGTCAAGCATCTTTATCAATTTCTTTATTTTCCTAAAACAGAATTCAGTAGAAAAATCGTTTAACCATTATCGGACTGGACAAGATTCATTACTAATAACTTTTCTGACAATTGATAATGAGATAGGTGGCATATAGCAATAGCAATAGCACTTAGACTTATATACCGCTTCATAGTGCTTTACAGCCCTCTCTAAGCGGTTTACAGAGTTCAGCATATTGCCCCCAACAATCTGGGTCCTCATTTTACCCACCTCAGAAGGATGGAAGGCTGAGTCAACCTTGAGCCGGTGAGATTTGAACAGCTGAACTGCTGAACTGCAGTGCTGCATTTTAACCACTGCGCCACCTTTATACATTAAATGCATAAATATTCTCAAAGATCTCTCCAATGAATTTATGAATTTATTTTTATGCCTTTTCCTGGCGATGGGTTTTACTGATAGGGGGTCCCATATACAACAGTGAAAATTAACTTTAGGAATGCAGTATACTTTCAATCAAATTAGATTTATTTATTTATTTATTTATTTATTTATTTATTTATTTATTTATTCATTCATTCATTCATTCATTCATTCATTCATTCATTCATTCATTCATTCATTTATTTATTTATTTATTTATTTATTTATTTATTTATTTATTTATTTATTTATTTATTTATTTATTTATTTATTTATTTAAATGGATTTATATGCCGCCCAACTCCCAGGGGACTCTGGGCGGCTCAGATATTAGCTTAATAGCTCCATAATTCTTTCCCTTTCACTGGGACTATGACCAAATACTTTTTCTTAAGTATTTTTATACTTAACTCGGTAATATTGGCCTTCAACTTAATTGGT
The DNA here is from genome assembly GCA_023053685.1 of Diadophis punctatus similis. Classification (NCBI taxonomy): domain Eukaryota; kingdom Metazoa; phylum Chordata; class Lepidosauria; order Squamata; family Dipsadidae; genus Diadophis; species Diadophis punctatus. The sequence continues at coordinate 237,071,797 of JALIGW010000002.1, forward strand.
GCTGAAAATGCTGCTTCTGTTACACAAGATTTATTTATTTATTATTTGATTTCTATAGCCGCCCGTCTCAGCAAAGGATTCTGGGTGGCTCACAATTCAAAACATATATTAGAATTAAAATCATAAAAACATTTTAAAACACTAAAAACAGTAAAAAGCATTACATCTATTAGAAGAATATACAAAGCAAGATTGTAGGTTGGTTTTAACCTTTAAAGCCCTACATGGCTCAGGGCCAGGTTACCTTCAGGACCACATCCTACCACATACCTCCCTACGACCGGTTAGGTCCCACAGAGTTGGTCTCCTCCAGGTCCCGTCAGCCAAACAATGCCGGTTGGTGGGACCATGGGGGAGAGTCTTCTCTGAGGGAGGTCTGTCTCTTTGATAACTAGTGCAGCTCAAGCAGGAGTAGCGTTATGTGTACCATATAACATAAATGACCTAGATGAGGGAATAGCAGGAGAACTAACCAAATTTGCAGATGATACCAAGCTGGCAGGAGTAGCAAACACCCCAGAGGACAGACTCAAAATCCAGAGGGACCTCGACAGACTCGAATACTGGGCCCAAACCAATAAAATGAAATTTAACATGGAGAAATGTACAATTCTACACCTAGGCAAGAAGTATCAAAAATACACATACAAACTGGACAAAACCACACTCAATAGCAGCGATTGTGAGAGGGGTCTCGGAGTCTTGGTAGACAGCCAACTAAATATGAGCCAGCAGTGTGCAGCAGCAGCCAAAAAGGCCAACGCAGTCCTGAGCTGCATAAATAGAGGGATACAATCAAGGACCAGAGAGGTACTAGTACCACTCTATAAAGCCACACCTAGAGTACTGCATCCAGTTTTGGTCACCACACTACAAAAAAGACATTGAACCCCTAGAGAAAGTGCAGAAGAGAGCAACCAGGATGATAAAGGGTCTGGAAAATAAAACATATAAAGAGCGCGGTTGCGGGAACTGAGCTTGGCCAGTCTGGTGAAGAGAAGGACCAGGGGTGACATGATAGCAGTGTTCCAATACTTGAGGGGATGCCACAGAGAGGAGTGGGTCAGGCTGTTCTCTATGGCACCAGAAAGCCAAACAAGGAATAACGGATGGAAGCTGACCAAGGAGAGATTCAACCTGGAAGTGAGGAGAAATTTTCTGACGGTGAGAGCGATCAACCAGTGGAACAGCTTGCCAGTGGAGGTTGTGAGAGCCCCAACACTTGCGACCTTCAAGGGGAAACTGGACTGCCATCTGTCTCAAATGATGTAGGAACTCCTGCTTGAGCAGGGGGTTGGACTAGATGACCTACAAGGTCCCTTCCAACTCTAATAATAAATCTAAAATAAATAAACATTACATACATACATACATGGCACCACTTACTATCCACATGGCTGCATTCTGAGGATGTTATCTACCTTGGGTAATGAAATATCTTGAAGAAAACAACCAAGCTCAGAGAGCACTAAGAACAACTCATTTTAACCCATGAGCTATAAATATTTTCCTTCAAGATAAGAGTGGAAGGAGTAGCCCAATATTAGAAATGTTGATCGGTCTGGCGGAGGGCACCTGCACTGTACATACTCCTCTCTCCCAGTGCACTACATCCACATCTCCGCTCCACAGGTGGCTTCTGTTCGTCCCAACATGCCACCCCAGCTGGGCCATTTCTAGGGTGGCTCAAGCTCGCCACCCTGGGAAGTACTTTCATCGCATCGCCGTCAGGCGGACCCTGCAGGCTTAATGCCCTCGTACCTCCTTGTCCCCAGATTGGGGTCGCCATTGGGTTCCTTGAGCCCTTCCAGGGGCTATTATCAGTATCCTACGCTACGATGGGTAGTGGAGTTTTAGGCTTCCTCCTCGTTGGTCACTGAGTTGCCCTGATTCGCAACGGCTTGGGTTGAGCCGTAATTCGGCGAGCAAGCTGCAGGGCCGACTCCCCTGAAGCATGGCCTGCCCGTGTGCCATGGAGGGCGGTTCTGTACCAACACCTGCTACTTTCTTTCACCGCGCAACCATTCCTACGCCTCGCCTTTCCGCCTCGGCGACGGTGGTTCACTCTGACGGGTGTTGCACTCAATAGGGCATGTGGTTGGCGTCTCTGACCTGACTTAGTTGCCCGCCCAATGGACAGACTGCTTTGGTATGTCCCAAACTTGGAGGTTAGCTCCACCCACTATGGAGATATCTTGAGATTCCAGATCGGGAAGATCCAAATGATAACATTTTCCAGTCAACTTTTATGATCCTAGTCCCCATACTGCTGTTTGGCCTACCATATAAATATGTAAAGCTAGGCGAAAGAGAAAAAATTTCACAATCTATTCTGGATGCTTGGAACCTCCTCTCAAGATGATCTTGACTACATATGTATATACAAATAAGGTATCAAATATCTTTGAAAATAGGAAACATTGAACATACATGTCAACCATCCCGTCGACACTATCCTTTTACAGCCTAGTTGTACAAAATCATGTTTATTCTATAAAGTTATTGTTTACATCGTTATCTTCCTTATATTTCCCAATATTTTCCTTATTTTTTTCTATTATTATATTATATTCAGTCCATTATCATTGCAGTAAAACAATTTTTCCTTTTTCAACAATGGTTCTTTTATTCAACTTGATTAATATTTTAAAACCTTGTAAAATTGTATATATTCCCATAATTTGTTCCGGTCTATGCGAAAAAGTAGACATTTGTTATTGTTTATACCGTCTTAGTTTATGACATATAACTATAGCAGTTTTTGATATTTATTTTGATTAAGCCAATTATACCACCTGTCCCAAGTTTTATAGAATTCAGAATCATCTTTATCTTGCATTTCCAATGACATCATGCTGAGTTCTGCGCACTCAAATACTTTATTAACGAGATTTAACATAGTTGGGAATTTGTTCAGTTTTCCAGATTTGCGCGTATATAATTCTTGCAGCTGTTGTAATGTGTAGAATTATATACCTATCTTCATTCGTCATTTTTTCTCTGAAAATACCTAATAAGAAAAGCTCCGGCTTTAATGGAATCGTTTTTGAGGTAATTTGTTCAAGGCAGTTTTTGATCTTAATCCAATAGTTCTTTACCTTGGGGCAGGTCCACCATAGATGGTAGTATGTTCCTATACCTTCTTTGCATTTCCAGCACTTTGGAGAAAGATATTTGATACCCTATTTGTATATACCAGTGATGACAAACCTTTTTTTCCTCGGGTGCCAAAATAGTGCGCGCACGCGCTATCGCACGCCCGTGCGTGCCCAAACCCATAATTCAAAGCCCCCCCACTTGCCCCACCCCCTGCGCATGTGTGTGTGACCCCCCTCCCCCCATTTCCTGACTTCCAGTGGGCCCACTAGGCCCGTTTTTTGCCCTCCCTAGGCTCCAGAGACTTTCTCGGAGCTTGGGGAGGGCGAAAATGCTCTCCCCTGCCACCCCGGAGGCCCTCTGGAAGCCAAAATCGCCCTCCCAGAGCCTCCGTGCGAGCCAAAAATCAGCTGGTGGGCACGCACATGCGCGCTGGAGCTGAGCTAGGGCAATGGCTCGCGTGCCGGCAGATATGGCTCCGCGTGCCACCTGTGGCACCCTTGCCATAGGTTCGCCATCACTGGTATATACATATGTTTACACATGTTTTTATGTTCATTTGTTTGTATGTTTGTTAGTTTTTTTAATATAATTAATAAAGATTATTTATAAAAAAACAAAAACAAACAAGATGATCTTGACTTTTCCTTCATTATAAACTATGTATTTTCTTATCAATTTCTGTAAGTGACATTATAAGTGAACGTTCTATTCAGCTGAGAGGTTCTTGGTGGAGAAAGAAATACCTGCCAAGGTGTTAGCCTTTCCGATTCAAAGATGTTTCCACTTTCTTTCAGAACCCTCTTGGATCTGGACATGCAGGCTTCACTTAAAGCTCGTACCACAGCCCAAATGGTGTTATAAATGTGATGGCTTTCAAGAGAAAGAGTGCCTTCAATTTCCTCCTGTGCTAGAGTTTTCAGGTGTTCTTTCTCCTTGCATTTCAACCAGTGTTTTACAGAAAAAGGATGTTTTTCAAGTGAACACATAAAAGCATTGCCAACAAAGCCAGTGATTGAAGACAAAAGGTGATCAGTATTTTCATATTTCATCCTTTCCTTTGCCTGGATAGAGAAGGAGAAAATGCTGACAACACGTCGCAAAGTGTTGCGTCTTAAAGCCACTGTGAGATCCCACATAGCTGTGACAATCCAGATTTTTCCAGTGGTGGGTTTTATCAAAAATTGCAATAGTCGGTCTATAAATTCCATCCCATAGAAATAAATACTTTGCAAAGTGGACTCTGCATAGTAAATAAATACATTGACTTGTTTCCATTGGATGTATAAATTGGAGGGCATTTCAAATGCATTCCTATGGAACCCTGCTATACTGTGTGAGAAAACAGCACATATATTGTTTTGCAAGAGTAAAGCTGTTAGAGTTTTCAAGAACCTTTCTCCATTATCAGTTTCTGGAGCAACAAGAGCCACTGAGGTCCACCTAAAATAATGGATCACCTTAACAATTCCTGTATATTGGATTCCTTCTTTTGGGAGCATTCGATAGAAAAAAGAAAACTGGGTTTTATCATTCATATCCTCGGAAATGAAAGCATAAGAGATCTGGAGAAAATGGAAGTAATTTATAATGACTGATGAAATCAAATTTTGCATTTTTATAACTCAAAATTATAATTGGAATATAATGTCCACAATGAGAAGAAGGGTCCCATCTTTTTAAAGAAGGGCATTTGGTTGTACATATGAATTGTTTGCAGAGAAAACATATATATGGAGTATATTAAGAATTTAATTATTTCTTTGGACATTTCAAATTTTAATTAAGTTACACTCTTTAACATGGATTTCTGCAACAGATTTTGTTCTGATGAAACACCAGCTTCAAGTGAAAAGAGTTTCCTGATTTAGAATTGGGTAAGATGTCAAACAAATAAAGGTAATCCTCAATTTACAACCATGTAATCATTAAGCAAGTAATCTCATGATTGGACCCAATTTTGCAACCATTTTTTACTGTAGTCGTTAAGAAAATCTAGATTCCCCCATTGATTTTGCTTTTTGGAAGTTGTCTGGGAAAGTTGCAAATTGCAATCACATGATAGCAAGCATCATCACAAATGCAAACCAGTTGCCAAATTGCAATCATACGTGGGAACAGTACAATGCCTAACTTTAAGGATGGGTCATGCCACTTTTTTCAGTGTGGTCATAGCTTCAAAACATTCAATGGTCAAAAGTCAAGAATAAACTAGGATTATCTTATCTTTGGATATATAAAACTTTGGATTCCTAGACCATGGACTGCACTACCTCCAAGATGGATTTTTGGCAAGGGATGGGTTACATCTCACAAAGACTGGGAAGAATGTCCTCCGAAAAAGACTGGCTCAACTTGTCAGGAGGGCTTTAAACTAAAATCGCGAGGGGAGGGTGACCAATCTACAGGATCCCCGGGGCCCAACTCCAAGCATGGACCCCAAGCAAACAAAACAAACAATGAACCAAAAAGGGATGGGGAAGAAAACAAACTCAAACGACAAATAAGAGACAAAGAAAGAATACCCACAACCAGGCACAAAGAACTCAAATGCCTCTACACAAATGCACAAAGCCTAGGGAATAAACAAGGTGAACTTGAAATATTAATGCACGAAGGTACACATGACATAGTCGGAATAACAGAAACTTGGTGGGATGAATCACACAATTGGAACACACAGATAAAAGGATACAAACTCTTCAAAAAAACCAGATCACATAAAAAAGGAGGTAGTGTTGCACTGTATATAAAGGACCACTATGTAGCTACAGAGCTACAAGTAACCAAGGAAGAAAACCCATTAGAATGCATATGGGTCAACATAAAAGAAAAAAAGAACGACACAACAATAGGAGTATACTACAGACCACCAAACCAAACAGAAACAATGGACACCCTTTTTACCAACCAGCTAAAGAACATATGCAAGAAAAACAACATTGTAATAATGGGAGACTTCAACTACCCGGATATCAACTGGAAAACCAACTCAGCACCAAGTGAGAAATCTAACAGATTCCTAACCAGCCTAGCTGACAACTTCATTGTCCAAAAAGTGGAGGAGGGAACTAGAGGGGCAGCCATACTGGATTTAATACTTACAAACAGAGAAGAAACAATAGAAGGAGTTGAAGCTGCAGGAACACTTGGCGAGAGTGACCACGTAATACTAAAATTCACCATAAAGCAAACACAAATAACTGAACATAACAACACCTATATCCCAGACTTTAAAAAAGCCGACTTCAATAAACTCAGAGAAAACTTGGGGAAGTTCCCTTGGATGAAAGTACTAAAGGGTAAAACAACTCAAGAAGCCTGGGAGATCCTAAAGAACACGATCTTAAAAGCCCAGAACACCACAATACCGATGAGGAAGAAAAACAAGAAATCCAAAAGGAAACCAGCATGGCTAAACAAAGACCTCACCGATAAACTGAATGAAAAAAAAGATAAATACAAAAAATGGAAAGATGGGCACATAACCAAGGCAGAGTACCAACAGACAGCCAGAATCTGTAAAGAAAAAATCAGGACAGCAAAGGCCCAGAATGAACAAAGACTTGCAACAAAAGTCAAAGACAACAAAAAAAGCTTCTTCCAACACATAAACAACAAGAAAAAAATCAAAGAAACAGTTGGTCCACTAAAGAGAGAAGACGGCAAAGAAGTAACAGACAACACAGACAAAGCAGAGCTACTGAACACATTCTTCGCATCAGTCTTCACACAAAAGGAAACTGCAGCTCAACTACCCAGCAACAAAAATATAAAAAACAGATTTGAAGCAAGACTCAACCTAAGCAAAAATACAGTAAGAGATCACCTATCTGAACTTAACGAATACAAAGCACCAGGACCTGATGGATTACACCCCAGAGTCCTAAAAGAACTAGCAGAAGTCATTTCGGAACCACTGCACCACATCTTCCACAAATCCTGGAACACAGGAGAACTCCCCGAGGACTGGAAAAGAGCTGATGTGGTCCCCATCTACAAAAAAGGTAAAAAAACAGACCCAGGAAACTACAGACCAATCAGCCTAACATCAATACCTGGGAAAATACTGGAAAAAATAATTAAAAACCAGATCTCACATCATCTAGAAACAAACCAAGTAATAACCAACAGCCAACACGGATTTGTTAAGAACAAGTCATGCCAAACCAACCTCATTTCATTTTTCAACACTGTGACCAAATTAGTAGACCAGCGAAATGCAGTAGACATAATATACCTGGACTTTAGCAAAGCATTTGACAAAGTAGACCACAACCTACTCCTTCATAAGCTAGAAAAAAGTGGGATAGACAGCTACACAACCAGATGGATTAACAATTGGCTGACCAACCGTACCCAGCGAGTAGTCCTCAATGGCTCTAAGTCCACATGGAGAGAAGTAAGCAGTGGGGTGCCACAAGGTTCCGTCCTAGGCCCAGTACTCTTCAATATCTTTATAAATGACCTAGATGAGGGAATAGCAGGAGAACTAACCAAATTTGCAGATGACACCATGCTGGTGGGAGTAGCAAACACCCCAGAGGACAGACTCAAAATCCAGAGGGACCTCGACAGACTCGAACACTGGGCCCAAACAAATAAAATGAAATTTAACACAGAGAAAAGTAAAATTCTGCACCTAGGCAAGAAGAATCAAAAATACACATACAAACTGGGCGAAACCACACTCAATAGCAGTGATTGCGAAAGGGATCTCGGAGTCCTGGTAGACAACCAACTAAATATGAGCCAGCAGTGTGCAGCAGCAGCCAAAAAGGCCAACACAGTCCTGAGCTGCATAAATAGAGGGATACAATCAAGGATCAGAGAGGTACTAGTACCACTCTATAAAGCCTTGGTCAGACCACACCTAGAGTACTGCATCCAGTTTTGGTCACCACATTACAAAAAAGACATTGAAACTCTAGAGAAAGTGCAGAAGAGAGCAACCAGGATGATAAAGGGTCTGGAAAATAAAACATACGAAGAGCGGTTGCAGGAACTGAGCTTGGCCAGTCTGGCGAAGAGAAGGACCAGGGGTGACATGATAGCAGTGTTTCAATACTTGAGGGGATGCCACAGAGAGGAGGGGGTCAGGCTGTTCTCTATGGCACCAGAAAGCCAAACAAGGAATAACGGATGGAAGCTGACCAAGGAGAGTTTCAACCTGGAAGTGAGGAGAAACTTTCTGACAGTGAGAGCGATCAACCAGTGGAACAGCTTGCCAGCGGAGGTTGTGAGAGCCCCAACACTTGCGACCTTCAAGAGGAGACTGGATTGCCATCTGTCTCAAATGGTGTAGGAACTCCTGCTTGAGCAGGGGGTTGGACTAGATGACCTACAAGGTCCCTTCCAACTCTAATAATAAATCTAAAATCTTTTCTAATCCAGAAGGGAAGAAGGTTCCTACAATTTCATGCCATTTCCACTGTCTTCAAGAGCCTCGCAAGCACAACTCCAAATGAGATGTGAATGTCCTGAGAAATAGCTAAAGAATTTGCCCACTGATGCCCATGAATTTGCTTAATGATCATATGGAGGAATTGATAAATATTTCCTCCTAGGCAGGAATAGAGGGTTTCTAGTCTTGTCATGGACTCACTCATATAACTTTGTCAGTTTATGAAGGTAGATTTCAATCACCGTGTTCTAGAATTTTTTTTTCTGGAGTGGTGCGGTGGCCTAGAGGTGGAGTTCTCACCTCACAATCAGGAGGCTGTTAGTTTGATCCTAGGTAGAGGCAGATATTTCTCTCTCTGGGCACACAGAGAATATTTCTGCTGAACAAAACTCCGCATTGGCAACAGGAAGGGCATCCGGCCATTAAAACACTCTGCTAGCTCCATTCAATTGACCAGACTCCACCCCACAATGGATTATGGGGTCCTTAGAAGAAGAAGATGATGATTCTAGAATGTTTTTTCTCCTTCCCAGTATAGACTATAGCCTACTAGTCTCTTGTCCTTTTTATTTATTAAACACATTTATGTAGAAACCCAATTCATATGCATACTCTAGGTGGCATATAACATTAAAAATGCACAGTTAACCACAATTCTTAAACCAGACCGGATGTTTGGAGGGACTAATCATCATTCCCTATTTCCCATCTGTTCTCCACAAAAAATATACCCAACATTTGTTCAGCAATCTAGCCATACTGTAATTTATTTTAATTTATACTTTAAATAAATAGATATCCTTGTATAATATGCTTTGCATGGAGAAATTCCATAGGATTGCAGGACAACGCTCATCAACAGCTGGAGCCAGATGACGGCTTTTTCAAGAGTTTAAGGTGTTTCAAAAAGAAATTGAGCTTCTATTATATTCTTTCATTTTTCTCCAATGAATTTTTTTGCACTTTTGCACTTTTTTTAATTTCTTTTAAATACAGATGAACAATGAAAGACATGTTTCTGCCTTTAGAGAAGAAACCTGTATAAAAGCACTCACCACATTCTTTAAAAATACTATATTTCTAGTCCATCATTTAATATCTCCCCATATTTTGGGATGATTCTGGTAAATTCCAGGATGGAAATGTACCAAATACTAGACGTCGCAAGTTTGTATTCCTACCTGTGAGATTTTGTAGATGCTCAGCATGGTTGCAATATGGTAGGAGAGGTCAGAATCGGTGCCTTCAAGGAGGACTAGCAGATTTTTCTGTCTTCCACATTTGTAGTTTGGAACATTTGCCTCCCCTGTAGAAAGTAGGTCTAGCAAGGCTTCAGCATTCATTTCTGCATTGAAGTTACTGTCGTGGACATTGTAGCCCAGAGTGATGTTGGGTAGGATCAGAGGGTTCTGGTTGATCTCACGAATGGCAATCAAGAAGGACAAGAGGTACCAGTTATCCCATTTAAATTTCCTACATAAATGAATGGTGTATCACATCACTATCCAAACTCAATGTCAATGGCATATTTACTTCTTGTTTCTTTGACTTAAATGGAAATAAGTAAAGTTCTTAATGCAGGAAGATAAATAGTATGTGACAGGCATGAGTGACACTCGTGATATACAACATCTGAAAAAAGGAACCACTGAGAAGGTTGATTAAATGATCAAGAGGATGGATGGATGGATGGATGGATGGATGGATGGATGGATGGATGGATGGATGGATGGATGGATGGATGGATGGATGGATTGTGTCAACGTCCGAGATAGCACGCCATTCAAAGTTGCCACAATGCACCGTTTCAGAGTTGCCACACACGTGCAGGGGGAGGGGGATGCATGGGGGCACAGATGGGTGCCGGGTAATGGGACTTACACAGGGAGAGGAGCCAGGAAGGCAAGCCAGCTGCGGTCTGTTCAGAAGCCATCCAGGCCTGAAGAGTTTTTGCTGGAGCCGGCCCAGGAGCAACTGGGCTCAAAAAGTACTTGCTGGAGCCAGCCAGGGAGCAACCAGACTCCAGCAAGAGTACTTGCTAGAGCCAGCTGGGAGTAACCGGGAACAGAAGGGCGGGGTGTGCTGAGTCCATATAGCCAGCTGGCTAGCAGAAGCCAGTAATGCTGGCTAGAAACCTTTTTACTTGTATTGTTCACCACATGCCAAGCTGAGACTCCAGTAAGGAGACCCGTTCTGCTCAATGTGGCCTCTTCTTTTGCTGGCTTGGTTTGGAACTGTGACAGATTGATTTGATTGATTGATTGTACATTCCATGTTTCTAGACCATTCATCTCCCTCAAGGGAGTACTCTTGTACTTGGCTTTCTTTTACTTAATTTTGGCATATACAACTTCTAAATTAAAAACCAAACAATGGAAGAAATATTCTGTGTACTGTATGTGACACATAAGGGAAGGGAAAAGGGGAATTCAGTTTTACCTCTATTCTAGAATTCATTATATTTTTACTGATTTTTCATACATTGGAAAGTTCTTCCTGTGCAATCTGTTGCTTTTAATCTTATCTGCAACTGAACCCTATATAGGTTATTTTCACTTCCCTAGTATAATATTATCCAGCAGTTCAACGTTTTCATGTTTATTCACGTTATTCACATTAGCTATTTTTTCTTCATAAATACAAATGTACAACAGGTCAATGCAGTTGCAAACAGATGTAAAAGTTTGTATAACAATATGTTTTTGTTTTTGGTCTTTCACTTTTTAATGTTTTTGTCTAGTTTTGTTTTGTCTTTGTTTAATTTTTTTCTTTGAATTTTGCATTTTAATCTTTTGAATAAAATAAAAATTTATAGAAAAAAAGAAGCAAATGCACAGGTACAGAATAGGTGGTACCTTGCTCAATCGTATTAACTATGAAAGGGATCTAGGAGTCCTAGTGGGCAACCACTTAAATATGAGCCAGCAGTGTTAAGGGGAGAATAAATCCCCATAGAGGCGATGTTGATCTTTCTCTTGGAATTCAGACAGTTAGAAATAAAACCGAGATTAAAAGTCTAGTAGAAAATATTTATTTCGGTACAAAAACAATAAATCCTGATTAATTACATCTTTGCTAATAAAACTTGACCGTTCCGGTCAAGAGCTAGAGCCAGAAGGAGTAATGGAGAATTAGGAATGCACACATGCATACAAGAACATCATATCATGTGTTCTGCTTGTATTGGGATATACCATTATATTAGATAGGGATGCAGCATCCTGCATAGACATACAACTGACAATTATTCACACCGTGACAAGCAGTGCACTGCAGCTCCAAAAAAATCCAATGCAGTCCTAGACTGCATCAACAGCGAGATAGTATCAAGTTCACATGAAGTGTCAGTAGCACTTTATATTGCTTTGGTAAGACCACACTTGGAATACTTCGTCCAGTTTTGGTCACCACAATATAAAAAAGATGTTGAGACTTTAGAAAGAATACAGAGAACAATAACAAAGATGATTAGAGGACTGGAGGCTAAAATATGAAGAATGGTTGCAAGAACTGGCTTGCAGGAACTGGGTATACCTAGAGAAGGACTAGGTGTGACATGATATCAGTCTTACAATATTTAAGGCACTGTCACAAAGAAGAGGAGGGTCAATCTATTCTCCAAAGCAGCAGGACAGAGCAATAGATGGAAACTTATCAAGGAAAGATCCAACCTAAAATTAAGAAGAAATTTCCTGACAGTGAGAACAATTAATCAGTGGAACAACTTGCCTCCAGAAGTTGTGAATGCTTCAACAGTGGAGGTTTTTAAGAAGAGATTGGACAGCCATTTGGTATAGGGTTTCCTGCTTGAGCAGAGGGTTGGACTAGAAGACCTCCAAGGTCCCTTCCAATTCTGATAATTCTGTTATTCTGTTAAGATAATGAAGTGAAGGATAGCTTCTGCCTTTAGGATCAACCATCAACACTAAAGGAACAAGCAGTCAAGAAATATGCCACAGACTAGCACTTGGTAGAGTAGTCATAGCAATAGCACTTAGACTTATATACCACTTCATAGTGCCTTACAGCCCTCTCTAAGCGGTTTACAGAGTTCAGCATATTGCCCCCAACAATCTGGGTCCTCATTTTACCGACCTCAGAAGGATGGAAGGCTGAGTCAACCTTGAGCCTGGTGAGATTTGAACAGCTGAACTGCTAAACTTGTTTGGCACCAGAAAGCCAAACAAGGAATAACGGATGGAAGCTGACCAAGGAGAGATTCAACCTGGAAGTGAGGAGAAACTTTCTGACGGTGAGAGCGATCAACCAGTGGAACAGCTTGCCAGCAGAGGTCGTGAGAGCCCCAACACTTGCGACCTTCAAGGAGAGACTGGACTGCCATCTGTCTCAAATGGTGTAGGAACTCCTGCTTGAGCAGGGGGTTGGACTAGATGACCTACAAGGTCCCTTCCAACTCTAATAATAAATCTAAAAAAATCTAAACCACTGCGCCACCTCGGCTACTATATTCATGAAGGCTTTGGAAAAGATTTTCAAATGCTGTGATGAATCTATACCTATAAAGATCAGAATCGTCCAAGTCAAGTCATTCCACTTTATGGAAGTGAAAGATGAAGAAGCAAAGTAAGAAAAATATTGACACTTTTGAAGATTGGTTGGAGGAGACTCCTGACAATACCATGGACAATTGATGAAAACTACTGATCATCAAACAAATCAAGCCCCTCACTTGAGGTTCAAATGACCAGACTCAAATTATCCTACTTTGGGCAGATTATGTGAAGACCCGAGTCTCTGAAGAAGGCCAGAATGCTGGGAAAGGTGGAAATAAAGAGAAGAGGACAGCCAGCAGCAAAATGAATGGACTCGGTTACAGTAGTGATGACTGCACACTTGGGAGACTTGAAAGAACAGGAGTTGAACATGACTAAATGGCACATAAACAATCAATCTACATCAACAAACAGGACCATCCCCACCCTACTGGCCTTCCGGAAAGCAATAAAAACTTGGCTCTTCCGGCAGGCGGGGTGAAAGTGAGACCAATTAGATTAAATATGGGTCTCCCCCCATGATTGTAATATGAGATACTCTTTTTAACTTTTGTATTTTTTGATTGTTGTATTTTATATTTGTTATATATTTTAATTATTGTATTCTATATTTGTAATGGAATCTAACATGTTGTGAGCCGCCCAGAGTCCCCAGGGAGTTGGGTGGCATAGAAATCCATTAAATTAAATTAAATTAAATTAAATTAAATTAAATTAAATTAAATTAAATTAAATGAAATGAAATGAAATGAAATGAAATGAATTGAATTGAATTGAATTGAATTGAATTGAATTGAATTGAATTGAATTGAATTGAATTGAATTGAATTGAATTGAATTGAATTGAATTAAATTAAATGCAAATTGGCCTCAGTGGAACCTTTGCCATGACCACCAACGTCCAGGTTTTCTCGTCTTCTGGTCTACTTCTCTGCTGATCTGCATAAAAATCACATAACAAATAGAAACTGTGGATGCTTCTGGGTCTTGCGCTGCCCTGCTTTGTCCTGAAGACTCTTTTGCCTTATCAGCTTCAGAGAGATGGAGAATAATTCATCTAAGGAGCTTTGGGGACAATTAATGTATGCTGTGATGGGTGCATTGTGACATTTCTCAAGGAGACTGCAGAAGGAGACAAGGCACTGCAGCTGGTTGGTATCTTTTCAAGACTTAAAACGGACACCTAACATCAAAAATGTCATCAAAAAAGCACACCAAAGAATGTTCTTTCTGTGCCAACTCAGAAAGCTCAAACTGCCCCAAGGAGCTGCTGATACAGTTCTACAGAGGAAATCAGATCAGATTAACAGAGTTGGAAGGGACCTTGCAGGTCATCTAGTCCAACCCCCTGCCCAAGCAGGAATTATTGAGTCTGTCATTTATACCTCTATAACTGTCTGGTTTGACTCTGCAACCGAACAAGACAGACACAGACTTCAACGGATAATTAGAACTGCAAAAAAAACAATTGCTACCAACCTGCCTTCCATTGAGGACCTGTATACTGCACGAGTCAAAAAGGGGGCTGTGAAAATATCTACAGACCCCTCACATCTTGGACATAAATTATTTCAGCTTCTACCCTCAAAACGACACTAAAGGGCACTGCACACCAGAACAACTAGACACAAGGGCAGTTTTTTCCTGCATGCCATCACTCTGCTAAACAACTAATTCCTACAACATGTAAACTATTTACTAAGACTGTATTACTATTACTATTCTTCTTCTTATCCTTCCTATTACCTATCTCCTCTCACTTATAACTATAACCTTGTTGGTTGTATCTTTGCGATTCATATTGTTTTATTTAATTTCCTAGTATGATTTGATTGCGTATTTAATATCTTATGGCTATCACTAAGTGTTGTAACTTATGATTCTTGATTAATGTATTTTTTTATGTACACTGAGAGCTTATTCACCAAAGACAAATTCCTTGTGTGTCCAATCACACTTGGCCAATAAAGAATTCTAATTCTAAAAAGGAATTTCTTCATCTGAAGTTTCTGAAAAAGCAGGTCATGCATTTGGTGCAATTTTAGTGTTGATGGATCCCCCAAGACTTTCTCATCCCCAGAAGCAATTTAGGAGGGACCTGATAATGAGAACATCCCATTGTAAAAAAAAGAGATAAAGAAGATCAGCTGCAAATGAAGAAGCAGCAATTCCATCTGCCAAAATTACAGATTACAGATTAACAGAGTTGGAAGGGACCTTGTAGGTCATCTAGTCCAACCCCCCACCCAAGCAGGAGATCCTACACCATTTCTGACAGATGCCAGTCCAATCTCTTCTTGAAAGCCTCCAGTGATGAAGCTCCCACAACTTCACAAGCTGTTCCATTGATTGTTCTCACTGTTAGAAAATTTCTCCTTATTTCCTGGTTGAATCTCTCCAACAGTTTCCATCCATTATTCCTTGTCTGGCCTTCAGGTGCTTTGGAGAATAGCTTGACCCCCTCCTCCCTGTGGCAGCCCCTCAAATATTGGAACACTGCTATCATGTCTCCCCTGGTCCTCCTCTTCACTAGACCAGCCATGCCCAGTTCCTGTAACCGTTCTTAATATGTTTTAGTCTCCAGACCCCTAATCATCCTGGTTGCTCTCCTCTGCACTTTTTCTAGAGTCTCAACATAATAAAACATTATTATCTTTTTTTATAGTGTGGTGACCAAAACTGGATGCAGTAATAATAATAATAACAACAGACTTGGAAGGGACCTTGGAGGTCTTCTAGTCCAACCCCCTGCCTAGGCAGGAAACCCTACACTAGACAAATGGTTATCCAACATCTTCTTAAAAACTTCCAGTGTTGGAGCATTCACAACTTCTGGAGGCAAGCTGTTCCACTGATTAATTGTTCTGTCAGGAAATTTCTCCTTAGTTCTAAGTTACTTCTCTCCTTGTTTAGTTTCCACCCATTACTTCTTGTTCTACCCTCAGGTGCTTTGGAGAATAGTTTGACTCCCTCTTCTTTGTGGCAACCCCTGAGATATTGGAACACTGCTATCAGTATTCTAGGTGTGGTCTTACTAAGGCTTTATAAAGTGATATTAGTACCTCACTTGATCTTGATTGTATCCCTCTGTTAATGCAGTTTAAGATTGTGTTGGCTTTTTTGGCTACCCCCGCACACTGCTGGCTCATATTTAGCTGTATGTCCACTAAGACTCCATGCACACAATAGATTCAAACTCAATGTAAACCGCTCGAAACTCGACTGCAGAAAATACGACTTCAGCAACAGAATGATCAGTGCCTGGAATGCACTACCTGACTCTGTGGTTTCTTCCCCAAACCCCAACCTTAGACAGTCTAACCTTAGACTGTCTACAGTCGACCTCACCCCATTCCTAAGAGGTCTGTAAGGGGCGTGCATAAGTGCACCACTGTGCCTACCGTCCCTGTCCTTCTGTCCTATTGTCTAATTTTTTACCTATACATACTTTGCTTTTGTTTATGTTTATATCATACCTGTTATCTTGTACACATGTTGACAAAATAAATAAATAAATAAAATAAAGAAATAAATCCCTCTCTGTCTATATGTGTACTTTTGGTTTTTCTTGCCTAAGTTTAAGACTTTACTTTTTTCTACATATTGAATTTCATTTTGTTTCATTTCAAATTGACTCACCAGAGAAAAGCTTGACTGGAGGGGCTTGCACTGAAGCTGTACATGGGACGTATAGCTTTGTTTGCAGAGATGACCCCACCAATGAGATAATCCCCTGGCTTGAAATGATACTTCCAGTCTTGTGCTTTTCGTGGTGAAGTTAAGGAGCATTTTGCCTTCAGAATCTTGCAGGTTATCTGGGAAATCAGAAGCAGAATAGGGAGAAGATTCCCTCTTTGCATTTTTGGCCTTTTTTACTTGTCCCAAGCAATGTGGAACGGGATTGCAGGCAGCCAAAGTCTAAGATTTTGGCAATTCTCCTGATGCAGTGTGAACCAGGAGAAGATTTATCTCTAAAGGGGACTTAAGGAAGAGGTTCTTCTTATGGTCATGCCTTGAATGTCAGTTCTCGGTGGAGCAGTTATAGTACTGTCGCTTCAGACTCCAGGCCAAGATGTCATCCCACGTCCTCTCTGTTCTGATATTTATGTCAAAGGCAGTGCTAGGAAAAGTCCTTGGAGGTTCAGTAAGAAGACAATGCAAATCACCATATTGAACATTTTCATTCTCTGACATCCCAAATTTGCTCTGCGAAGCCAAGAAAACATGTTTTCCATTTTTTTTCCTTTTATTTATTATATACACAAACACATTACAAAACATACAAACATACCCGTATTTTTCGGAGTATAGGACGCACCAGAATATAGGACGCGCCTAGATTTTAGAGGAGGAAAACAAGGAAAAAAGTATTCTGAACCAAATGGTGTAGTAATATATTATTTAATAAAATACCAGTGTAGCAGAATACTTTTTACAACCATGTACACTTTTTACAACCATGTACACTTTTTACAACCATGTACACTTTTTACAAACTTCAAATTTGACAGCTTTAAGACTTGTGGACTTCAACTCCCAGAATTCATCCTCCAGTCATGCTATCGCAGGAATGGGAGTTGAAGTCCACAAGTCTTAAACTTGCCAAGTTTGAAGACCCTTGCCACCCCTAACCCTTAAACCAGGGGTCTTCACTGCGCAGGCAGTGGCAGGGGCTGCGGGCACCAGCGCAGGCAGTAGCGCGGGCAGTGGCGGGGGCACCAGGCACCAGCAGGCAGCGGGGGCAGGCAGTGGCGGGGGCAGCAACATCGGCAGCAGGGGCCAGCAATGGCTGGAACTGGCCGAAAATGCGACACACGGAGGCCGAAAACCTCCAAAGGGTGGGGGCTGATGGGTGGGTAGGACTACATTCAGTGTATAAGACGCACCCAAATTTTCAACCTCTTTTTGAGGGTAAAAATATGCGTCTTATACTCCGAAAAATACGGTATATAAATAGGAAGCACAGTTCCTATTTTCAGTTCTAGTGCTAGATCGGTCTATAAGTCTTTCCTCTATTTATCATTTTTGTTGAATATGTTTAATACATTGTTGTATATTTCAATTTTCCACCATATATTTCTAACTTCTGTTCTACTTTTTATCCTATTTCAGCTAATTTTCTCTATGGAGGTTTATGATACAATTTCGATCTTCAGTTTCTATATACATTTCTTTACATATAAGACTATCACATTGTCTAAAACTATATATGCATATCTAACATATCCTTATCACACATTTCATGTTTTTGTTTCCCTATTTTTTTAACCAGTCATAAAACCTGTTCCACATTGTATAGTATTCTGATTCCTCCTTATTCTGCAATTCTTTGGTCATCTTGTCCATTTCGGCACAATTGAGAATTTTTCTTATAATTTCATTTTCATTTGGTATTTCATTGTTTTTCCATTTTTGCACATTAGACAGTCCTAGCTGCCATTAGAATACGAATTATTAAATAATATATTCCTTTTGAATAATTTCCCGGAATAATTCCCATTAGAAAAATTTCTGGTTTCCAATCAATATATTTCTTTGTTACATCTTCTATCAGCTTTTTAATCTTAATCCAATTTTTTTAAGCGTTTTCACATGTCCACCATTGATGAAAATATGTACCATATGCTTTCTGACATTTCCAGCATAAGGGAGATTTTTTTTAGACATCTTTGCAAGGCGTGCCGGAGGAAGATGCCATCTATAAAACATCTTGCATTGGTTTTCTCTGTATGCTGTTGATACTGTCAATTTTACATTTGTCTGCCACATTTTTTCCCATCTTGTCAATTCAATGTTATAACCCAAATTTTGTGCCCATCTGATCATAGTTTCTTTGACTGTTTCTTCTTCTAATTCATATCATAGTAAAAATGTATGTATTTTACTAATTAATGTGTAATCTGCCGATAAAATTATCTTATCTAATTCTTGATATTCTATCTGAAATTCATGTTGTTTTGTATCTGCATTATATCTATTTTGAATTTGGGAATATGTATACCAATCTAACTTAATACTTTGTTGTTGTAACTGTTGTCTCGTTTTTAATGTTCTATCTTCAGTTAATAAGTCTTTATATCTTACTATTTTTTCAAGATGTGTTACCGGATTTTTTATTGCTTCAATTGTTGATAGCCAAATTGGGATTTTTGTGTAATGTTTGTTCTTAATTTTTATCCAAGTTTATAATAATGTTTTCCTAATTAAATGCCTTTGGAAATATTTGTGTATTTTGTATTTGTCATCCCACATTAGAGCATGCCATCCGGCTTTTATATCATGATCTTCCAGGGTCAGTATTCTTTTATTTTCCAATGCAATCCACTCTTTAATCCAGGTCAATGTTGCTGCTTGATGGTAAAGCTCCCAATTGGGTAATGCCAAAGCTTCTCTTTCTCTGAAATCTTGTAAGGGTTTCAATTTAATCCTGTGTTTTTTTCCTTGCCAAATAAAGTTTGTTCTTAATTTATTTAAATTTTGAAAAAAATATTTCTCTAAATTTATAGGAGCCACTTGAAATAAAAATAAAATTTTGGGTAGTATGTTCATCTTTATTACGGAAATTCATCCAATTAGTGAAATTTGAAGTTTGTTCCAATTTTCTAAATCTTTTTTTATTTGTTGAATTAATTTATTAAAATTTTCTTCTTTTATCGAACAATACTTTGCTGTTAGCCATATCCCTAAATATTTAATTTTTCTAACTATTTGCATATTTGTTGTTTGTTCCAATTCCAGTTCTTGTTTAGTCATGTTTTTTGTGATTATTTTTGTTTTGTTTTTGTTTATTTTCAATCCTGCCACTTTACCAAATTTGTCTATCTTTTTAATTAATTTTTATTCAGATTTTAACGGTTCTTCTAGAACAAACACCAAGTCGTCAGCGAATGCTTGCAATTTATATTCTTCATTTTTGATTTTTAGTCCTTTAATATCCTGATTCTCTCTTATTCTATTTAATAATAATTCTAGGGTTAAAATAAACAAAATTGGTGAAAGTGGACATCCTTGTCTTACTTCTTTTCTTATTTCAATGTTTCCTGTTAATTCACCATTTATTATTATTCTTGCGGTTTGTTTATCATAAATTGTATCAATTATTTTTGAAAATTTGGGGCCAAATTTCATATAGTCCAATTGTAGTTTTATAAATTCCCCATTTACATTAACGAACGCTTTTTGGGCATCCAGGAAAATCAATGCAAGTTGCTTCTCCAGGTGGACTTCGTAATATTCCAAAATATTTGTTATAATTCTTGTATTATTTTTGAATTGTCTATTTGGAAGGAAACTGTTTTGGTCTGAATGTATGTATCTGTTTAAATTTTTTTTTATTCTTTCTGCCATTATTGCTGTAAATATTTTATAGTCTGTATTCAACAACAAAATCGGTCTGTAGTTTTGTATATTTTGATTGTCTGAACCCTCTTTCGGAATGAGTGTAATTATTGCTTCTGTCCAGGATAGTGGGATTTTTGCTTCTTCTAGCGCTTCATTATACTGTATATATCCAATAATATTTGCTCAACTGTTTCTAATGTATTCTTATAAACTTCAACTGGAATATCATCTGGACCAGGCATTTTATTGTTTTTTTTGTTTCTTCAATGTTTCTAGTTTATTTTATTTATTTATTTATTTATAAACGCTCTTATAGGCCGCCCAATCCCGTAGGACTCAGGGCGGCGTACAACATGGATAAGAAACGTACAATAAAAAAACAGTGATAACAATTTAAAAATTAAAAACATTATTAAAACATTATTAAAAACACCATTCATGGGGGAATCTGATCTTCTTATTCACCCCACCTGCCGGAAGAGCCATGTTTTTATGGCTTTACGGAAGGCCAGCAGGGTGGGGATAGTCTGGATCTCTGGTGGGAGTTGGTTCCAGAGGGACAGGGCTCCCACAGAGAAGGCTTTCCCCCGCAGCCCCGCCAACCGACATTGTTTGGCCGATGGGACCCGGAGGAGGCCCTCTCTGTGGGACCTAACCGGTCGTAGGGAGGTATGTGGTAGGATGCGGTCCTGAAGGTAACCTGGCCCTGAGCCATGTAGGGCTTTAAAGGTCAAAACCAACACCTTAAATTGCGACCGGAGATTAATAGGCAAACAATGCAGCTGGCGGAGAATAGGTGTTACATGGGTGTATCTCGGTACACCCACCACAGCTCGCGCAGCTGCATTCTGTACCAGTTTCAGTCTCCGGATGCTCTTTAAGGGTAGCCCCATGTAGAGTGCGTTACAGTAGTCTAGCCGTGAGGTGACCAGGGCATGAGTGACTGTGAGCAAAGCCTCCCTCTCCAAGTAAGGTCGCAATTGGTGCACAAGACGGATCTGTGCAAAGGTCCCCCTAGCCACAGCTGAAAGATGTTGCTCCAATTCTGATAAAGTAATTGGTCTCTTTAGCATTTCTCTCTCTTCCTCCGAAATTAGATCTGGTGATTCTGCCATTATACATTTCTTTATATCAATCTCTTCTATATCATCGTTTTGATAAAGTTTTGTGAAGTACTTCTGAATTATTTTCTTTTTTCATTTATTATAGTGTATATTTCCTTCTGTGTCTACTAGTTGGTATATTATTTTCTTCTCTTTTTCGTTTTTCATTTTATAAGCTAACCAGCACCCCGGTTTGTTAGCATATTCAAAATATTTCTGCTTTGCCACTTTAATTTTCTGTGCTACTTCTTCTTGAGTTATTAAGTTTAATTTGTGTCTAATAGTCTCTCTTCTTTCTTTTATTTGATTGTTGTGTGGATCTTTCTGTAATATACCGTATTTTTCGGAGTATAAGACACACCTTTTTGCCCCCCAAAAGAGGGTAGAAATGTTGATGTGTCTTATACACCGAATACAGCCATTTTTGGCCTCCCGAAGCCCCGCCCCCACATCCCATTTTTGCAAAAAACAGGCCATTTTTGCCAAAATTGGGGCGTTTTTGCCTTCCCCCACCCCCTAGGAGTGCTCTGCAGGCTTCCCAAACCCTCTGCATGCCCTGTTTTTGAAAAAAAAAACGAGCAAAAAACAGGCAGTTTTTTTGCAAAAACTGGAGTGTTTTTGCCTTCTAATTACCCCATCTAGCATGACTGGAGGAGGAATTCTGGGAGTTGAAGTCCACTAGTCTTAAAGCTGTCAAGTTTGAAGACCCCTGGGTTAGGGGTTAGGGGTGCAAGGGTCTTAAAACTTGACAAGTTTTAGATTTGTGGACTTCAACTCCCATTCCTGAGCTAGCATGACTGGAGGAGGAATTTTGGGAGTTGAAGTCCACTAGTCTTAAAGCTGTCAAGTTTGAAGTTTGTAAAAAGTGTACATGGTTGTAAAAAGTATACATGGTTGTAAAAAGTATTCTGCTACACTGGTATTTTATTAAATAATATATTACTACACCATTTGGTTCAGAATACTTTTATCCTTGTTTTCCTCCTCTAAAATCTAGGTGCGTCTTATATTCCGGTGCGTCTTATACTCCGAAAAATACGGTAGTCTCAGTTTCTTTAAGTTCTTTTTGTAATATGTCTTGTTGAAACTTTTTTTCTTTGTGTTTTCTTGCTGAGTATACCATTGGCAGACCCCTAATATAAGCTTTTATGGTGTCCCACAAATGCTGTGTCAAAGTATCTTCTTTTTTGTTTACCTTATAAAATAATTCTGATTCCTTGTTTAGTATTTCCTTAAATTCTTTATTTTTAAATAAGTTCCATACTCCCCAGCTTCAGGACCTGAATGGAAGATAGGTGATTCCAGAAGTTTTCCTCAGATACAAGAGAACGTCAGCTATGAGATGGCCACAGTCTTCTTATGTGCAAACACCCCTCCAATTTGAATATAATCATTTAGAAAGGAACTATGGGAAGAATGGAACATTCTTGACAGTGTTGTCACAAAATGCAACAACTATCAAATTTCAGTCCTATTAACCTAAAGTTTCCCTCGCACATATGTGGAGTCGTTCCCAACTCTAGGGGGCGGTGCTCATCTCTGTTTCAAAGCCAAAGAGCCAGCGTTGTCCGAAGACGTCTCTGTGGTCATGTGGCTGGCATGACTAAACGCCAAAGGCACACGGAATGCTGTTACCTTCCCACCAAAGGTGGTCCCTATTTTTCTACTTGCATTTTTTACGTGCTTTCGAACTGCTAGGTTGGCAGAAGCTTTGACAAGTAACGGGAGCTCACCCCATTACACGGCACTAGCAGGGGCGGGTTCCTAATTTTTTTACTGTGAGCATAGCTTATTTTCTGGGTGTGGCTTGCCAGCCATGTGACTGGGTGGGCGTGGCTTGCCAGCCATGTGATCGGGTGGGTGTGGCTTGCCGGTCATATATTAGTTATTTCAGAGAGATGTTACTACTATTTTTGCTATTTTATACCTTACATGAAAAGCTTTGCATACAAAGTCTGTGTTACACCATGGCAACACAGCAACCTTTATATGCAGAAAATGCTATACTTAAAAGACCAGCAAGTCTCATACAGCATTTTTGGTTTCAGTCATGGATTCCTTAGATGAAAATATTGAGGGCTGTTAAAAGAACAGTATCTTTTAACAGTCCTCAATGTTTTCGTCTAAAGAATAACAGTATAAAACTGTATAAAATTAACAGTGTAAAAAGTTAAGCTTTTGGAAAATGCCCACTTTGGAAAGCTTTAGGCAAAAGCGAAGGAAAAGTGTCAAATGCGAGCTTCTTATTATTTTCAAGTGAAGGGACTGGGAAAGACTTAATTGTCAGGTTTCTTGGCATGCGCAGAAGAAATTTTTTTTAAAAAATGGCGGTGCTCAGGCACCGGCAACCGACCGCACCGGTACTGTAACGTCACCAGCGGGCCGCTACCGGTGCTATAGAGTGGACCGCACCTGTAGGAACCCACCACTGCAGGGATTCTAACCACTGAACTGCCGACCTTTCAATTGACAAGCTCAGTGTCTTAGTCACTGAGCTATTCGTATACAATACCTTCAATTCTATGAGGTCAAATATATCAGGGGTCCAGTCCCTGGTGCCCAAAAAGTTGGGGGCCAGTGAAGTATCTTAAAATGCCATGAACTTCAGAGTCATTCTCTATGTTGAAAAGGCAGATAAACTTTTTCCCTACAGAAAAAAAAACATTGGGGAAAAAGAATCCACACCTGGGAACTTTGGAACTATGTTTTCTCGGGCTCCACCTATAACCATAGAGCAAATTCAGGACGTCCTGAGATTTTTACAATGATAATAATTTGCTTTGTCTCCTTTGCAAATCTCCAGGGATTTGACCTCCTTAGAACAGAGGGGAATAACAGCATGGCTGGTTGCCCTCAAACCTTAAAGAACAACCCTGAAGTGCCTTCAGGACCAGTGAGAATTGGAGCTGAAGCCCAGGCACATGAGAAAGTTTGCTTTCCTAGGATCCCCTTTGAAAAGGCTTTTTGGATTCCCTTTGCATTAAAAAAAAAGCCACCAAACTATCAGACCCGGACAAAAACTAATCTTCTTTATAATTGAGCAGGGGGTTGGACAAGGAAGCCTTCAAGATCTCTTCCAACTCTGTTATTCTGTTGTATCTGTTATATCTGCTTGAAAGGAGGGATTGGCTGACACAAGAAGAATGATCCTCCTTTTTGTGTCTCTGCTTCCCCAAATAAGCTGTGAGATGCAGAAGGCAAAATGCCCTTTAGTTTCATCCCACTATTTCGAACGAAACTGGAAAACGTATTTCAGACCAGGTGACTACGGTATTGGTGGGGTCATCACAGCAAGAAAAGCTCTGTGTCCCCTTTACAACTTCAAGGTGACTCCATCCAGGCAACATTTCCTCTGGTCAGTCAATATCTCCCCAGAATAGATCAAATTTCTCTGCTTGGGGATGAAGTTGCTAATTTATTTACAGTTGATATTATTATTACTATTATTGTTGTTGTTGCTCATTTTCTTTGGCTTCTTCTCATGTGGTCCCTCTAAAATTGGAATGTGTTAAGGGCCCCATTTGTTGGCTATATTAACATCTATGGCAATAGTTTCCTGACAGTTTGTCAGCTGGCCAAGTCGCTCGACTCCCGTGTATATTTATTTTGGATGGTTCTATTGTTTTAAAATGTTTTTAATAATTGTGGTTGTAATATATATATATTGAATTGTAAGCCTCCCAGAATCATTGATTGAGACAGGCGGCTGCAGAAATTGAATAAATAAATAGTTTTACTTGGCAACCATATATATATATATATATATATATATATATATATATATATATATATATATATATAGATAGATAGATAGATAGATAGATAGATAGATAGATAGATAGATAGATAGATAGATAGATAGATAGATAGATAGATAGATAGATAGATAGATAGATAGATAGATAGATAGATAGATAGATAGATAGATAGATAGATAGATAGATAGATATAGATATAGATATAGATATAGATATAGATATAGATATAGATATAGATATAGATATAGATATAGATATAGATATAGATATAGATAGATAGATAGATAGATATAGATATATATAGATATATATAGATATATATAGATATATATATATATAGATATAGATATAGATATAGATATATATAGATATAGATATAGATATATATAGATATATATATAGATATATATATAGATATATATAGATATATATATAGATATATATATAGATATATAGATATATAGATATATATAGATACATACATAGATACATACATACATACATACATACATACATACACATACATACATACATACATACATACATACATACATACATATATATATATATATATATATATATATATATATATATATATATATATATATATATGACCTAAGTGTAGCTCACAAAATTATCTGCCACAATGTCCTACCTGTTAATCACTACTTCAGCTTCAACCGCAACAATACACGAGCTCACAATAGATATAAACTTAATGTAAGCCGCTCCAAACTTCATTGCAAAAAAATCGACTTTAACAACAGAGTGGTCAATGCCTGGAATACATTACCTGACACAGTAGTTTCTTCCCCAAACCCCAAAAACTTTAACCTTAGATTATCTACCATCGACCTCACCCCATTCCTAAGAGGTCTGTAAGAGGCGTGCATAAGCGCACAATCGTGCCTACCATTCCTGTCCAAATGCACCCATAAATTCATACTTCTTGTACTCATAATCATGCTTGTACTATATATATATATATATATATATATATATATATATATATATATATATATATATATATATATATATATATATATGTATGTATGTATGTATGTATGTATGTATGTATGTATGTATGTATGTATGTATGTATGTATGTATGTATGTATGTAGGATTTTTTTGCTGATAAATGAAAATAAAGGGAGACTATTATAGATCTATTTTGAGCTAATTTTGCTCTCGTCAGATAGCCATACCCCTTACATATATATCATATATATCACATATATATCATATATATATATGATAACAAGCAAAGTATAAACATGATTGTATGTGTGTGTGTGTGTGTACACACACACACACATACAATCATGTTTATACTTTGTTTATACTTTGCTTGTTATCATATACAAATAAAAATAATAAATAATAATAAATATATTTATTTTGCATTGTTTTATGTTTTTAGGATGTATGCCCCCCCCCCAGAGTCACCTATTGAGATGAGCAGCTATAGAAATCAATCAATCAATCAAATAAATGAAAAAAACAAAATATGAGGTTGGAACCCTCTGGAAATTGGCCCCTGGGCAAAATGGTGGTTTCTTATTTTGTTTTGTTTTCAACCTCCAAAACCTGGATTGGTAACTCCCCCTGATCTTTTCTTTATGTAGTAGTTTCACGCTTCGTTTATGTCAGGGGTGACAAACTCGTGGCATCACGTTGTCGTCACGTGACATATCATGACTTTTTCCCATGTTCGCTAAACCGGGGGTAGACCTGGCTGGCATGTGACACATCCGGCCTGCGCGTTGCAAGTTTGACACCCCTGGTTTATATCATCTGAAACATGGCCTTCTCCCACTTGGTATAGGGTTTCCTGCTTGTGCCGGGGGTTGGACTAGAAGACCTCCAAAGTCCCTTCCAACGCTGTTATTTTATTATTTTTAGGAAGACATACAGAATTTCTTCTGTTGCTTACTTCTTAGTTAAAATCAGCGTTTTTCAACCTTGGCTAGTTTAAACTAAGCAACATTGGGGTTTTTTTTTATACTCACCTACCACTCAAATTTATAATAAGAGATCAGCAGAAATCAGTTCGTCGTTTTAAAAGCCTTCAGAACTTTCCCTTTTTTTAAAATAGTGCATAAAACATTGTAGCCTATATGCCCATGGTGGGGGTGATCTCACACATTTTCATTGATTTCCATCACATCATATTTGCTTTCCTGGATTAAAATCTTTATTTCCCCCCTCTTTATGTCATGAAAGCAAGAAATGATTATAGTACTATTCTTAAATGTGGAGTAATGCGTGGTACATTATCCATTTTGCAGGCATGGAGAACTGAATACGTGGTTCCTCTTGTCCTTCCTGATTTCTGTCGGGGAGATCAACCAGAATCCTCTGATCTTACCCAACATCTCCCTGGGCTACGACCTCCATGACAGTCATTTCAATGCAAAAATGAATGCTGAAGCCATGGTGGATCGGCTTTCTGCTGGGGAGGCAAATATTCCAAACTACAATTGTGGAAGACAGCAAAATCTCCTGGCTGTCCTTGAAGGGACCGATTCTGACCTCTCCCAACACATGGCAACCATGCTGGACATCTACAAAATCCCACAGGTAACCATAAAAAGTTAGGGATTCAAGC
Source organism: Diadophis punctatus similis (assembly GCA_023053685.1). NCBI lineage: Eukaryota > Metazoa > Chordata > Lepidosauria > Squamata > Dipsadidae > Diadophis > Diadophis punctatus. The sequence goes on from JALIGW010000002.1 coordinate 237,099,622, forward strand.
ATTTGGTTGATTTCTACTCTGGAATTTCCCAGAATATTCAACAAATGGACTGAAGATGTCTAAAGTTTGGAGTAGAGACAATAAATGGTTTCTGTAAGAGTGTGATATACGATTTTATAGAAGCAACATATCATATTATTTATTTATTTTATTTATTTGTCAAACATGTACGAGATAGCAGGTATTTGTATAAACATAACATAAGCAAAGAAGTACAGATAAATGAGGACAATAGGACAGTAAGACAGGGACTGTAGGCACAGTGGTGCGCTTATGCAAGCCCCTTACAGACCTCTTAGGAATGGGGTGAGGTCGACTGTAGACAGTCTAAGGTTAAAGTTTTTGGGGTTTGGGAAGAAACCACAGAGTCAGGTAGTGCATTCCAGGCACTGACCCACTCTGTTGCTGAAGTCATATTTTTTGCAGTCGAGTTTGGAGCAGTTTACATTAAGTTTGTATCTATTGAGTGCTCGTGTATTGTTGCGGTTGAAGCTGAAGCAATCATTGACAAGGAAGGACATTGTGGTATATGATTTTATGAATTACATTTAGATCAGATCAAAGGCGACGTAGTTCTAAATTGTCTAATCCCAATATTTCAAGTCTGGCGGAATATGGTATTCTGTTGCGAGCAGAGGAGTGGAGAACTCGTCTTGTGAAATATTTCTGGACTCTCTCGATTGTATTAATGTCCGATATGATATTGTTATATGATATATGATATCATATACCGTATTTTTCAGAGTATAAGATGCACCGGAGTATAAGATGCACCTTAGTTTTTGGGGAGGAAAATAGGGGAAAACAATCTGCCTACCAGGTATTCATCTGGCTAGCGTCCTTAGTCTGGTCAGCTTCAGCACATTATTTTATCCCCTGGTTAGGACTTTAAAAAACCTTCTTCTGAGAGAGTAACAATGAAAGAGCCTGCAAGCCAGTAAGAGCTGGGAAGATCGTTAGCACCTGGTTAGGGCTAGAAAAAAACTTATTCGGAGCAAGTAGAGCAATGAAAAAAATTTTGCAAAGACTTAGGGCTGGAAAAACATTCTTTGGAGAGAGTAACAATGAAAAAGCCTGCAAGGTAAGAACTGGGAAGATCTGTTAGCACCTAGTCAGGGCTGGAAAAAAAAGCTACATTCGAAGTATAAGACGCACCCAAATTTTCAGCCACTTTTAGGGAGGAAAAAGGTGCGTCTTATACTCCGAAAAATATGGTAACAATATCATAGATAATGACATAAACCTAAGGACACTGACCCCAATCTGAATTCTTTGGTGAGCAGTAAGTCTCTGAGATAGCTTCCCTCATAGAAATGTCAGCCAGATGATCATGGCACATTCATGGCTACATATAAAAGAAAATTCTTTGATTGTTCATGGCTGTCCTTAAGAAATGAGCAGGTCTCCATTCTGATTTGTGTTCCTTGGTTCTGTGAAACACATTGGGTAAGTGGAATGAATGGGCTGGGAAGTTGCTTTCTCTCAGGAGCAGGCAAAGATGAAAGAATCCTAGCAGTTAAGATGCTAGGCTTGTCGACCAGAAGGTTGGCAGTTCAAGATCCAAGTACCATACAACAGGGTGAGCTCCTGTTCTTGGCCAAGCTCCTGCCAACCTAGCTGTTCAAAAGCATGCAAACGCAAGTAGATAAATAGATACCATTCAGGGGTGGATTCCTAATTTTTTACTACCACTCTGTGGACGTGGCTTATTTTGTGGGTGTGGCTTGCCAGCCATGTGACTGGGTAGGTGTGGCTTGCCGGCCATGTGACTGGGTGGGCGTGGCTTCTCGGACTGCTGAAAGGAGGGGAACTGAGATAGGTCCTGCCGCCCATTCCCCCTCCCCTCAGCAGCTCGAGAAGCTTCAAACATGCAAAAATGCCTGGGATCATCACCGCGCGTTCGTGGCTTCTCTGACTGCCGAAGGGAGGGGAATAGAGATAGCTCCTGCCGCCCGTTCTTTCAGCGTCTCACGCGCTCCCTCAGCCATCCTCCCCTGCTTGGACTCACTGTGGGGTAGGAAGGCAGCGCATGTGCAGTGCCAGAAGCTCGGCTTCTGGGCATGCACAGAAGAATTTTTTTTAAAAAAAAAATAAATTTTTTTTTTAATGGCGGCGCCCAGGCACCGGCAACCGACCGCACCGGTACTGTGATGCCACCAGCGGGCCACTGCCGGTGCTATAGAGTGGACCGCACTGGTAGGAACTCACCACTGGTACCATTTCAATGGGAAGGTAACTGCATTCTGTGCACCTCAACCAGTAGTGGGTTCTAAAACTCGTTGCTACCAGTTTGCGCGCACGCTCGACGCTTCTGCGCATGCACAGAAGTGTTCTGGGTGGGTGGGCGGAGCCTCCCACCACTACCGCTACCGGTTCAGAGAACTGGGCCGAACCGGGAGCAACCCACCGCTGACCTCAACATATAGTCATGTTGGCTACAACCACAGAAGTGTCTTTGGACAATGCTTGCTCCCTCGGCTAAGGAATAGAGAAGATCTGCACCCCCCAGAGTTGGACATGACTAGACAGGGGAAAATCTTTATCTTTATATGGCTGATATTCTACTTTTTCTAATGCAGGAATGTTCACTTCATCGGGAGAACATTCTATCAGAAAAAAATCACATGTAACTAATCAATATATTAAGCAATATATTAACTTATTGAAAGTTTAGAAATATACAGTGGAAAATAGTTGCTTTTTTTCTTATATATCAACTTTTCTTTCTTACAGTCTATTATGGTACAAGGAATCCTTATTTTCCACAAAGCATCTTCCTTAACATAGTGGAATCCTTCTTCCTCATTTTGGCCATTATGTCCAATTATAATTACGAGTGATAAAATGCAAAGTCTGATTTCCCTGGTTATTACCAATTGTTTCTATTTTTCTGCAGATCTCTTATGCATTTGTTTCTGATGATATAGATGATAAAACCCGTTTTCCTTTTTTCTACCGGATGCTTCCAAAAGAAAGAGTCCAATACACAGGGATCGTTAAAGTGATCCAGTATTTCGGGTGGACCTCAGTGGCTCTTGTAGCTTCCCAAACTGACAACGGAGAAACGTTCATGAAAAATTTAACTCCTTTACTCACACAGAATAACATTTGTCCTCTTTTCTCACAAAGTTTATCAGGGTTCAGTATGAATCTGTTTAACTTCCAAGCTGACTTATTCTTGAAATGGAGGCAAGTCAACGTGTTTATTTACTACGCGGAATCTATGTTGCAAACTCACTATTTCTATGGAATACAGGTGATAGAGCAACTATTCCAACACTTTTTAAAATCTTCTTCAGGGAAAATCTGGATAGTAACAGCCATGTGGGATCTCACTTTGAATTTGAGGTATGACATCTTCCACTATGTGGACAGTATTTTCACCCTCTCCATCCGGACCAAGAACTGGATTAAATACGAGAATGTTCGCCCCCTTTCCTTTTTAACCACTGAGTTTGCCAGCAAAGCTTTTTCATGTTCGTTTCAAAAGCATCCCTTTGCTGTTAAAGGCTGGGTTAGGTGCAAGGAGAAAGAACACCTGGAAATTTTAGCACGGGAGGACATTGAAGAAATCCTTTCTCTCAACAGCCATCACATTTACAACTCCATCTATGCTCTGGCACGAGTGCTAAACACTGCCTATGACTCCAGATCCAAGTGGAGAACACGGAAGGAAGATAGAAAATCCTTGGATCTTGAAATGCTGCAACCTTGGCAGGTATAAAGCCTTAGTAAGACCATACTTAAATACTGCATCCAACTATATTATAAAAAAAGATGTAGTGACTCTGGAAAAAGAGAAGAGCAACAAGGATGATTAGGGGTCTGGAGGCTAAAATATATGAAGAACAATTGGAGGAACTGTCTAGTCTAGTGAAAGTATGTCTAGTCTAGTGAAAAGAAGGACTAGGGGTGACTTGATAGCAGTGTTTCAATATTTAAAGGGCTGCCACAAAGAAGAGGGAGTCAAACTATTCTCCAAGGCACCATAAGGCAAGACAAGAAGCAATGGATGGAAACTAACCAAGGAGAGAAGCAACCTATTTCTCCATGTTATTAATATATGTGTGTACATGCATAATTTTGTATCTATCTAGCTAGCTAGCTAGCTAGCTATCTAGCTAGCTACAGTATCTATCTATCTATCTATCTATCTATCTATCTATCTATCTATCTATCTATCTATCTATCTATCTATCTATCTATCTATCTATCTAGTCATGTTTATATTAGAGGTGGAGACCCTTTGAGAGCTGTATGCAATGTAATTTCATTTTAATGTATGTCGATTAGTGTACATTCAAAGTGACAATTAAGTTATTATAAGTCTAGAAATAAGGAGAAATTTCCTAACACTGAGAACAATTAACCAGTGGAATGGTTTGCTTTCAGAAGTTGCCAGTGCTCCATCACTGGAGGCTTTTAAGAAGAAACTGGACATCACTTGTCTAGAAATGATCTCAGGTCTCCTGCTCGAGCAGGGGGTTGGACTAGAAGACCTCAAAGGTCCCTTCCAATCCTGTTATTCTGAATCAGATATCTTCTAATCTCAGCTGAACATGACTGTTAAATTTAAACATTATTTATAGATGGACTGAGTGAAGACCTCACCCCATTCCTAAGAGGTCGGTAAGGGGCGTGCATAAGCGCACAATCGTGCCTACCATTCCTGTCCTAATGTACCCATATATTCATACCTCTTTTACTCTTATTCATGCTTGTACTATCACATATATATTCAATCATGTTTTACTGTTTATACTTTGCTTATAATCATATATGCTTGACAAATAAAATAAATGCAAATACAAGAGCATGGGCTTTATGCAGATAGAAGCACATTCAGACATGTGAGATTCTTTTACTATACCTCTGCTGATTAAAAAAATAGTTTTAGGTTTGCACGGTGGATGTTTCTTAACCTGGTCTATCTTAAGGACTGTCAGTAGTGGATTGTAAGAAGAAATTTAGCATAAAGAAAGGGGAAGCCAGACTTTTCATTAGATAATTGAAAGCATGACTCATCAAAAAAATTATGTAGTGACTGTTTCTTGCCTCCCTTAACTGTCTTATATTCACGATAGGCAAAAGTGGGATGGGGGGGAAAACTAGAATAATAAAGGACAATTGAAAAATGTTAACTTAGATTTTGCTACATCTGGAATCTCACAGTAGGGAACTTCCCTAGTCTGTCCTGTTTGTTCCACTCTTATCCTGTCCTTAGGATAAGGGTGTATAATGCAGCAATAGTTTGTGGTCACTAGGCATCAAAAGCAACTCAATGATACATGATCAGTCAACCAATCAATATTTCTAGTGGTATCCCTCTGTCTCCAGAGAATTGCATTTTCCTAGTTCTTTCTTTGCAATAAAACACCATCCTTCCATTCATGTTGGAAGGTTCTTCTAAATCAGCGGTTCCCAACCTGGGGGTCGCGACCCCTTTCGGGGTCGAACGACCATTTCCCAGGAGTCGCCTCGGCATCCTCAGCTCCCCCCACTGCTACAAGCCCGACCATATCGCACCCCACAACCCATGCCCCGTGACCCGCGACCCACCCCACCGCCACCATTTGGGTTCTTTTACCCTCTGCGCATGCGCAAAGCGTTCTGCACATGCGCAGAGGGTAAAAGAACCCAAATGGCGGCGGCCGGGTGAAGTCTCCAGATCCGGGCGAGGTCTCCACTCGCTTCACATGTTGCCTCTGGGAGCTTTTTGAGCCCCGTCGCGAAAGATGTGCGCGACTTCGGTGGGGCCGGGACAGGCGGCTGCCTGGAGAGAGCCACCCCCTTCATCCCGAACACAACAGGTAGACAGCAGAGGCTCTGTGAGGGGGATGGCTCTCTCCAGGCAGCCGCCTATCCCGGTCCCGCCGAAGTCGCGCATGCCTTTCGCGATGAGGCTCGAAAAGCTCCCAGAGGCCACACGCGAAGCGAGCGGAGACCTCGCCCGGATCTGGAGACTTTGCCCAGACGCCACCATTTGGGTTCTTTTACCCTCTGCGCATGCGCAGAACGCTTTGCACATGCGCAGAGGATAAAAGAACCCAAATGGCGATGGCGGGGTGGGGCGCGGTGGGGGCGCGGGGGCGTGGCGTGGGTCACGGCATTAGGAAGATTGGGAACCGTTGTTCTAAATAGTAATAATATGGCTGCTTCTCTTTCAGCCTTCAATCTTCCTAACTGATGGTTACTTTTTAATTTTTTCAGCTGATAAGGTTGCCTGAAGATGAACAAAGTTTCCTATTGGTCATCTACTGTGGCCTGTCCAAAATAATCAGATTAATTGAATTGTCTTTTGCTGGTTAATGACCACAATAAAGTTATTTGATTTGATTAAATCAGGAGTGTCAAACTCGGGTCGTCACATGACCTATCGCAACTTTTTTTCCCTTCGCTAAACCGGGCGTGGGTGTGGCCAGCACATGACGCATCCAGCCGCGAGTTTGACAGCCCTGGATTAAATGGTCCGCACAAAATGTTTCTTCCACTGTTCATTCATTTATTTTGTTTTCCATGCTATATTGATTGGTTACAATTCTGTGAATAGTACTGAGGTGTAGCATACTTAGGTGTGAAGGGCAATATGTATTCTCTGAATTGCCTGGACTGAATTTTTTCCCTTCAATTATGGATTTTCTTAAGAAGCAATTTATCGCTCTTGGTTCACACTAAAGATTTTACCAGATCATTGAAAAAAATCCAATGGCTGCATTTGAAGCTCTTTTGTTGGTTTTCAGTTCTATCACTTATTCAAATCAAGTTTGTCCATTACAAACTTGGAGATGGAGATGATGGAGATGAAGATGGAGATATACGTTGGTTTAGAGTTTGGATTAGTTTCAGTCAGAGATATAAAAATATAGAAAACCAAATGTCCAAATCTAAGGACTTTTATCTTCTAAATTGTCTAACATGGCGAAAGGTATTCCTTAACAAAATCCACCCACCTTTAAACATGAAGACATTTACAAGTGAATCATTATTGAAAAGGAGTCTGCACCAGGCAAACCATGTCTACATTGGGAAACTACAGCCTGGCGAGTAGGTGGATGAGAAACCATTATGAAATCTGAAGACTGTAGGCTAAACAGAGAATTTGACAAGGAGTTTTAAGTTTGAAAATTGAAAAGACGTTTCCAGGTCCTTCCAGGAACCAATGTCATCAATGTTTATATGACAGTGGTTCTCAACCTGTGGGTCGTGAACCCCTGGGAGGCCACGATGTCATCACAGGGGGTCTGCGAAGGCTTGACAAAATGTTATGAGTTAAGTCTTGGGGTTCCGTAGCTAAAGAAGGTATTTAAAGGGGGTCTGAGGTGAAGAAAAGGTTAAGGACCACTGGTCTATGAAATAACCAAGGATAGAGCTTGACTTGACTTCAAGGCAAGGTTTTTATTCTTCTAGTGCAGGGGTGTCAAACACAAGGCCCACGGGCCGGATGTGGTTGGATCCGGCCCATGGGGCCATTCCAGTCTACCCAATCCTGGCAGGCGCAGTCTACCCAATGCAAAGAGCAGGGGCGGGTTCCTAATTTTTTTACTACCACTCTGTGGGCATGGCTTATTTTGTGGGTGTGGCTTGCCAGCTATGTGACCGGGTGGGCGTAGCTTGCCGGTCATATATTAGTTATTTCAGAGAGATGTTACTATTTTTGCTATTTTATAACTTACAGGAAAAGCTTTGCATACAAAGTGTGTGTTACACCATGGCAACACAGCAACCTTTATACTGTATGCAGAAAATGCTATAGTTAAAAGACAAGAAAGTCTCATACAGCATTTTTGGTTTCAGTCATGGATTCCTTAGATGAAAATATTGAGGACTGTTAAAAGAACAGTATCTTTTAACAGTCCTCAATATTTTCGTCTAAAGAATAAAACTGTATATAAAAGAAAAGAAAACTGTTTTATAAAAGAATAAAACTGTATAAAATTAACAGTATAAAAGGTTAAGCTTTCGGAAAACGCCCACTTTGGGAAGCTTTAGGCAAAAGCGAAGGAAAAGTGTCAAATGCGAGCTTCTTATTATTTTCAAGTGAAGAGATGGGGAAAGACTTAATTGTCAGGTTTCTGGGCATGCACAGAAGAAAAAAATTTTAAAAATTCAAAAAAAAATTTTTTTAATGGCGGCGCCCAGGCACCGGCAACCGACCGCACCGGTACTGTGACATCACCAGCGGCCCGCTACTGGTGCTATAGAGTGGACCACACTGGTAGGAACCCACCACTGGCAAAGAGGAAACATCAGACAAGCCTGGAGACTGAGCTGAGAGGCCCAGCAAAGAGCTGAAGAGGCTGTGCTTATGCAGGCCAGGCAAACAGGCTGGGCAGGGCTAGGCAGCTGGCCAGTGTGCCCAGCAACAGCTGGCTAGTCTGCCCGGCAACAACTGACCAATCTGCCTGGCAACAGGGAGGCAGACTGGCCAGCTGCAGCTTGTTGGCCTAACCCTGCCCAGCCTGTTCAAGCACAGCCTCTTCAGCTCTTGGGCTCTCAGCTCAGTGCCCAACCTAGTGCCACGCCCAGTGAGTGGCATCAAGATGGCCATGCCCACTCAGTTGGCCACACCCAGTCAGCCATGCCCCCCTGCCCCTCCCCCCGAGGTCAACCACAGCCCTGATGTGGCCCTCAATGAAATTGAGTTTGACACCCCTGTTCTAGTGAGTCAGAAGAGCCAAGGTTTAGAATGGCATCTCTAAGATCAAAACCACCGTTTCTTCCATAAAAGGCTGCAAGGATTTTACTGATGGTGTTGTTCTTCTTACCATTCCAGCTTCACCCCTTCCTGCAAGCGCCCCAGTTTCACAACAATGTCATGGATGGGGTGCATCTGGACAAGAATGGAGAGCTGGCAGCTGACTTTGACCTTATGAACTGGCTAAAGTTTCCCAACAGGTCTCTAGTCAGAGTGAAATTTGGAAGTTTCGCAAGACAGAGATCTCAGGAGCCCAAGTTTATCATTGACCAGGATGCCATTATTTGGCCAAAATGGTTTAACAAGGTGGGGATTTTTTTTTCCCATTCAGAACATTTCTATTTTGGATCACCACCCTTCTTATAATAGATTATCCATGGAGTGTCTTCCAAACAGTCTTTATTTATTTTATTGGATTTGTATGCCGCCCAATGCCGCCCAACTATAAGAACTTTTTAATTAAATTAAACTCCCAAAGGACTCTTTAAAAGTTTACAATGTTTCAGAATACAGGTAGTCCTCGACTTACAACCACATTTGAGCTCAAAATTCCTGTTTCTAAGCAAGACAGTTGTTAAGTAAGGCTGGCCCATTTAAGTTAAGTGAATCACCGCAGTTGTTAAGTTGTTGTTAAGTTAGTATTTATTTTATTTATTTATTTGGTATTCTTATATGCCGCCCAACTCCCGGAGGACTCAGGGCGGCGTACAACAGAGAAAAATACAGAATAAAATACAGAAAAATACAGAATAGTAACACGATTGTTAAATGAATCTGGCTTCCCCATTGACTTTGCTTGTCAGAAGATCTCAAAAGATGATCACATAGCTACATGCCAGTTACCAAGTGTCTGAATTTTGATCATGTGACAATGGGGATGTTGCAATGGTTGTAAGTGTGAGAAAATGATCGTAAGTCACTTTTTTCAGTGCCACTGTAACTTCAAACGGTCACTAAACGAATTATTATAAGTCAAGGACTGCTTGTATAGCAATAGCAATAGCACTTATATACCGCTTTACAGTGCTTTACAGCCCTCTCTAAGCAGTTTACAGAGTCAGCATATTGCCCCCAACAATTTTGGGTCCTCAATTTACCCACCTCGGAAGGATGGAAGGCAGAGTCAACCTTGAGCCTGGTGAGATTTGAACTGCCAAATTGCAGGCAGCCGGCAGTCAGCAGAAGTAGCCTGCAGTACTGCACTCTAACAACTGCGCCACCATGGCTCATTCTCCAATAATCTCTCCTGTACTATATGCCATCGTGTTCCATTGTTTGAACCCAATTCAGGGGCTTTTATTTGGATTCCCAGTTCAAATGCTACCCATTTTTTTGTTCCATCTTTGCCACACTTTACACACCGAGCAGAGAACTACCAGTCCAAAGCTGAAGAAGCTTCTCAGATGAGAAGCGAAACGTCTTCAAAGAAAAGCAAGAAAGCCCAGTTGCCTCTTGAAAAAAGAAAAAAGCACCTTTGGGGCAATCATGACCAGGATGACTGAGAAACTCCATAGATACCAGTCCAAAGATGACTACACTATGAAGCTTATAACAAGCTGTAGGGGTGGGGGTACCTCTTACGGCTTAGTTCCTGGATATTGCTGCAAAATGCAGCTGCGCGAGCTGTGGTGGGTGTACCCAGATGCACCCACGTAACACCGATCCTCCGCCAGCTGCATTGGCTGCCCATTAGTCTCCGGATCCAATTTAAGGTGTTGGTCGTTACCTTTAAAGCCCTACATGGCTTAGGGCCAGGTTACCTTCGGGACCGCATCCTGCCACATACCTCCCTACAACCGGTCAGGGCCCACAGAGTCGGCCTCCTCCAGGTCCCGTCGACCAAACAATGCCGGCTGGCGGGGCCGAGGGGGAGGGCCTTCTCTGTGGGAGCTCCCTCCCTGTGGAACCAGCTTCCCCCGGAGATCAGGACCATCCCCACCCTACTGGCCTTCCGGAAAGCGATAAAAACTTGGCTCTTCCAGCAGGCGGGGTGAAAGTGAGACCAAGTAGATTACATATGGGTCTCCCCCCTTGATTGTACATATGAGATACTCTTTTTAACTTTTGTATTTTGTATTTTTTAACTACTGTATTTTATATTGTATTTTATATTGTATTTTATATTGTAATGGAATCTACATGTTGTGAGCCGCCCAGAGTCCTCAGGGAGTTGGGCGGCATAGAAATCCATTAAATTAAATTAAATTAAATTAAATTAAATTATTACCAACCAATTCACCTCTTTAGCAAAATATGAAACACTTTTTTACAATGAACAATTCCTAAGATTTCTATCCAGTTAACAGCAATAGCACAGACTTCTATACCTCTTCACAGTGCTTTAACAACCCTCTCTGAGTGGTTTAGAGAATCAGCCTATTGCCCCCAACCATCTTGGTCTGCATTTTACCGATCTAGGAAGAATGGAAGGCTGAGTCAACCTTGAGCTGGTGAGAATTGAACTGATGAACTTCTGGCAGTCGACAGTCAGCAGAATTAGCCTGCAATACTGCATTCTAACCACTGTGCCACCACGGTTCTTAACCAAAGAAGATCTCTGAAGGAACTTTGTTTTGACCAAAGCCAGGGCCCAGATAAGCCATATGGGAGCAATAACACGAAACCTCTCCTTCTAGTCTCAGCCCCTTCCTTAGCGGTTCTCAACAGCGGTTCTCAAACTGGGGGTCGCAACCCCTTTGGGGGTCGAACGACCCTTTCACAGGGGTTGGGAGACTGCCCAGACGCCACCATTTGGGTTGTTTTACCCTCTGCACATGCACAGAATGCTTTGCGCATGCGCAAAGGGTAAAAGAACCCAAATGCGGCAGCGGGGCGCGGGTTGTGGCATTAGGAAGGTTGAGAACCACTGTTTTAGAAGAAGATCTGTTACAGGCTTTAAATCAAGTCCGACCGGTTGCTAAACAACTCTCAGAATCTTTCCAACTTTCCCTCCATAGTCCTACATAAAACTGTATTCCTTTACAATCCTTCTTTTTCCATGTAGAGTCTGCCTCCCTCCAGATGTGTGGACAGTTGTCAGCCTGGATTTTTCAAGGTGGGTCAGGAAGGGAAGCCCGCTTGCTGCTATGACTGTGTACCCTGTGCAGAAGGTACATTTTCCTCTCAGGAAGGTGGGTGAGTCCAGAATGAAGCAACCCTTCAATGAAAAAACTAACAATTCTCCATGTGTGAAGATCTGACCTTGCTTAGTTGATTTCTGAAACATGTTGAATAGAGTAGAATAGAGCTGGGAGGGATCTTGGAGGTCTTCTAGTCCATGCCCCTGCTCAGGCAGGAGACCCTATACCACTTCAGACAAGTGACTGTCCACCCTCTTCTTAAAAACCTCCAGTGATGAAGCACCCACAACTTCTATTGGCAAGCGGTTCAACTAGTTAATTGTCCTCACTGTTAGGAAGTTTCTCCTTAATTCCAGGTTGCTTCTCTCCTTGATTATCCCAAAGGTGCTTTTTCAAGAGGCAATTGGACTTTCTGTTTTTTCTTTGAGGATGTTTTGCTTCTCATCCAAGAGCTGAAGAAGCTTCTTGGATGAGAAGCGAAACGTCTTCAAAGAAAAACCAGAAAGTCCAGTTGCCTCTTGAAAAAGCACCTTTGGGACAACCGTGACCTGCATGACAGAACCTCCATAGATTCTCCTTGATTAGTTTCCATCAGATGTTATTTGTTGTCACGATGTGAATTTTGATTGTCAGCTGTGCTCACATATTGTACTCTATGATATTCTGAGATTCCTAGCAAAGCAAAGCAGGCACGTGATGAGTGTTCTGCGCATGTACAACATTCCTTTGTAACTTTCTCTTTTTCTGCTGATGGTCCTCTGAGAGGGAGGACATGTGTTCTCAGATTGCAGAGATGTAGCCTATAAGATTTATGTTTTTTTATATTCTTTTCTACTGAAATAAATATTTTGTTACTTTATACTTTATAATTGGGTTTCATTTGTTAAGGATTGGTTTCCAGGGAAAAATATCTCATCACCTCTAAGCCGCAAATTCTTATCTTGACATTTGTCCTGCCCTCTGGTGCTTTGGAAAATAAGTTGACCCCCTTCTTCTTGGTGGCAGCCCCTCAAATACTGGAATATTGCTATACTGTTAAAAATAAGCCAATAGGAATCCAAGGTATGGACAAGCATGAGTCCTCCACCAGTGCTAAAGAGCAGAAAAGAGTCCACAGGGTTTAGTAACATTGTTCATAGTCCCTGTGTTTTTCTTTGGTTTTTCTATTTCTTACCCCCTTCCGCATGTTTTGTGGTGACATACAAAAGATTAGATTGCTGGCTGAAGATGATTGGTATTCTTTTTCTTCACTTCAGATGCAGAAAATTGTGTCAGATGTCCAGATGATCAGCATCCAAATAAGGAGCAAGATCAATGTCTCCCTAAGAAAATAATCTTCCTGGCTTACAGTGAAAATTTGGGGATCATCCTGGATTCTCTCGCACTTTCCTTGTCCTTAGCTACTGCCTTTGTGTTAGCAATCTTCGTGAAACACCGAAAAACTCCCCTTGTCAAAGCAAACAATCAGAACCTCTCCTACATCCTCCTGGTTTCCCTTTTGCTTTCCTTCTTCACGTCCTTCCTCTTTATTGGCCAGCCAAGAAGAGCCACCTGCCTCCTCCGACAAACAGTCTTCAGCATCGTCTTCTCAATTGCTGTGTCTTCTGTCTTGGCCAAAACCATCACAGTTGTGCTGGCCTTCCTGGCTACAAAGCCAGGAAGCAGAGTGAGAAAATGGCTGGGAAGGAGTTTAACTAACTCCATCATCCTTTCTTCTTCCAGCATTCAGGCGGTCATCTGCAGCATCTGGCTTGTGGTCTCTCCTCCATTTCCTGATTCTGATATGCACTCCCAGTCAGGAGAGATTGTACTTCAGTGCAACGAAGGCTCTCTTGCCATGTTTTATATTGCTCTTGGTTACATGGGCCTCCTGGCCACCATTTGCTTCACGGTGGCTTTCCTGGCCAGGAACCTCCCTGGGGCGTTCAACGAAGCCAAGCTGATCTCCTTCAGCATGCTGGTCTTCTGCAGTGTCTGGGTGTCCTTTGTGCCTACCTACCTGAGCACCAAAGGGAAATACATGGTGGCTGTGCAGGTCTTCTCCATCTTAGCTTCCAGTGCTGGCCTGCTGGGCTGCATCTTCATGCCCAAGTGCTACATTATTTTAATAAGACCAGATCTGAATGCAAAGGAGCATCTAGTTGTTAAAATCTAAATTAGCACCTGATTTCTTCTGTAACATTATAACATTGTATACATTCTATGCCTCTCCCATCTCCAAACATATTTGTAAATCTGTTGCAAAGTTCCCCCCATACTCAGTGTCTCTGCTTGACTACAATAATCTGTAGTAGTAAACTGTGATATCTCCCATCTTGGAAGACAATCATTTGTAGAAGATTGCCCCCTTCTCTGTGGGAGCCCCATCTCTCTGGAACCAACTCCCACCAGAGATCTGGACTATCCCCACTCTGCTGGCCTTCCGCAAAGCCATAAAGACATGGCTCTTACGACAGGCGGGGTGAAGAAGATCGGATTCCCCCTGGATGAATGGTTTTTGTTGTTTTTAAAAACAATTTTATGTTATGATTTTAAATTGTTTTTTTTTTATTTACTGTACTGTTCTTATTCATGCTGTATGCCGCCCTGAGTCCTACGGGACTGGGCAGCATATAAGAGCTTTAAATTAAATTAAATTAAATTAATCACTGTGTGATCTTCCTGAAATATTGTATATATATTTTACATACTTCTTTTAAGGTCCAAAGAGTTCATAATTCCTTTTTTTGTTTTGTTTTTTTTACTGAAGTTCAGTTTTGTTTCTCTTGTGTGATATTTGTCTGTCTCTCAAGAATTACTCTAATGGCAGAAAGTGAAGAGGAACTAAAGAGCCTCTTGATACGGGTGAAGAAGGAGAATGCAAAAGTTGGCTTGAAACTCAATGTTAAGAAAACTAAGATCATGGCATCCGGCCCTCTCAATTCCTGTCAAATAGATGGGGAAGAAATGGAGGTAGTCAGGGGTGGGTTCTAACTTACCTTGCTGCTGGTTCACTTCCTCCCGCACCGCGTGGCCACACCTCGTGAGTCTGCATGCGCTTTGCGCATGCGCGCATGCAAGTGACAAAAAATCCAAAAAAGTTCCCCCAAAAAGCTGAAAACAAGATGGTGAAGCACGCGCAGTGCCGAAAACTTGGCTTCTGCACATGCGCAAAGGAAAAAAACCTGGGAAAAAATTCCCCCAAAAAAATTTCCGGGAAAAAAAATTCTGGAAAAAATCAAAAAAAGAGATGGTGGCGCCCACAGACCGGCACCGACCGAACCAGTTCAGTGACATCATCATGACATCACCAACGGTTTGCTACCAGTTTGGGCGAACCGGGAGGAACCCACCTCTGGAGGTAGTGACAGATTTTATTTTCCTGGGCTCCAAGATCACTGCAGATGGGGACTGCAGCCAATAAATTAAAAGAGGCTTGCTCCTGGGGAGGAAAGCTATGGCAAACCTAGACAGCATACTAAAAAGCAGAGACATCACCCTGCCAACAATAGTGCGTATAGTCAAGGCTATGGTTTTCCCAGTTGCAATGTATGGCTGTGAAAGTTGGACCATAAGGAAGGTTGAGAGCCAAAGAATTGAGGCCTTTGAACTATGGTGCTGGAGAAGACTCCTGCGAGTCCCTTGGACTGCAAGGCGACCAAACTGGTCAGTCCTAGAGGAGATCAACCCTGACTGCTCTTTAGAAGGTCAGATCCTGAAGATGAGACTCAAATACTTTGGCCACCTAATGAGAAGGAAGGACTCACTGGAGAAGAGCCTAATGCTGGGGAAGATTGAGGGCAAAAGAAGAAGGGGACGACAGAGAATGAGGTGGCTGGATGGAGTCACTGAAGCAGTAGGCATGAGCTTAAATGGACTTTAGAGGATAGTAGAGGACAGGAAGGCCTTGCGGAACGTTATCCATGGGGTCGCAATGGCTCGGATATGACTCTGCAACTAGTAATAATAACAAGAATTACAGAAACCATATATGTATCTTGGCCTCCCATGTTGGGTTGCGGGGCTTCATCTTCATCCCCTAGTGCTACATCATTTTATTAAAAACAAAGCTGAACACAAAAATGCAGTTGTATTAATTGTGAAAATCATGTTTTTCCCCTGATTATTTCAACTGTTTTAGAAAGACACACATATGCATTTGAAAAATTTTTGATTGGATCACAACCTTGTTCCACTTGCCTTGGTTTATGAATGTTATCTGACTGCCCTCCTAATCCAGTAAAACTCTGTGTGGTGAACAAAATAAAAAACACCAAGTCAAGCCCCCTCTTAAAATTACACACCAGAATTTCACATACCTGAGATGCAGTAAGTATTCAGTCAGTACTTCCTGACAATCTTCCCTATTGGTTCGGAAGCGCATGATCGCCATCCGTCCCGCTCTGCACATGAGCGGAAGGCTTTGCACATGTGCTGAGGGTTAAAAAAACCAAAATGGCGGCATCTGGATGGGTGGGCGGAGCCTCACACTGCTGCCACTACTGGTTCTCCGAACCACCAGCGGCCGCCGCTACCGGTACACTCGAACCGGTAGCATTTCATCCCTGACCCTGACCAATGCTGGGGGGATGAACCAGGCTTTCTCAGTATGAAGTGAAATGCCAGTAGGATCAAGCTATCTGCATCTCTGAGAAAGAGTATTCCATAGCACAGGCATCATAATAAATAAACCACGTTTTCTGAGCTCATAAGTGGACACTGATTCATTTAGGGGCTTTGGAGCATTTGCACTGTACAGGTAGTCCTCAACTTACAATCAGTTGCCTAGTAACCATCTGAAGTTACAAGAGACCCAACCCTCCACCAAAGCTACTTAGGACCCGGTTTCCTAAGTTATAATGGCTGCACACAAACACCCTGTGGTAACATGATTGCATTTTGGTTGCTTGGCGGCTTTTACGGCCATTTGCAGCATTCTGTAGTCATGTGACCATGATTTTTTATGTATTTTGTTGCCACTTTCTGGCTTATACTTTTGATTTTTGGTAAAATATGTGTCAGGGTTCCAAGTAGCATTCAAGCGTAAATCAGAGTCCAAGGCAAAGTATTCCTCAAAGTTCCAATTTATTGCTGAAGCCATGTTGGCACATCCAAGGGAAACCCGAATCTGACTTTCCCCCCAGGTTCCCACCCAGTAGGAAGTTAGCACCCTTGTCCCACACCCCCAACTAGGTCACGTTGCCCACCCATCTTCTGCCTGCGTGGCCGTTCCTCCTCCCAGTTTCCAGACAGGTGCTGGACAAAGGATGACCTTGAAGATCTAGTAAGAATGTGTTATGTCTACATTTACTCCCTCATGCAATCCCCCCTCCCAGGTTCCCACAGTCAGCGGCCTTCTAAGAAATAGTGTGGCAAGTGATGCCTTAAGTCCAGCATCACTCGACAATATGCCAATTTAAGTAAAATGGATTCATTTAACGACTGCAGCATTTGCTTAACTGAGTCATGGTGGTGCAGTGGTTAGAATGCAGCATTGCATTGCCAGGAGTTCGATCCTGACCAGTTCAAGGTTGACTTGAGGAAGGGGAGGAGGAGGAGGAGGAAGGGTAACTGTATTTAAAACTGCAAAATTTATCCTCTCAGAAAGAGCCGAGATGGTGCAGTGGTTAAATGCAGCACTGCAGGCTACTGCTAGTTCAGCAGTTCAGCAGTTCAAATCTCACCGGCTCAAGGTTGACTCAGCCTTCCATCCTTCTGAGGTCGGTAAAATGAGGACCCAGATTGTTGGGGGCAATAGGCTGAACTCTGTAAACTGCTTAGAGAGGGCTGTAAAGCACTATGAAGCGGTATATAAGTCTAAGTGCTAAGTGCTAAGAAAACATCAGATATGAAAGAACCACATCTGGTCCATTTGGGAATTTTTTTCTCTGGCTGCATCTCCCCTGCCCTCCCCTGTGAGTGAATTCAGGATGTGACAGAGCTGGTTTTCTTCCTTCTGTAATTTGTTCAGTTGGCCTTCTGAGCAAATCTCTGGAGATTTCCTTCAAGATTGTCTTAAAACAAAAAGCAGTGCAGAGACAAACCCAGGGTGATATCTTGCCTTGAGCCTGGAAATAGAGCAGCGTAAATCTCTGCCGACACTGAGAAATGTTGCTGAAGATCAGGGTACAGGAGAAGAAAGATTCCTTCCCTATGATCGCCTTCATACCTGAAGCTAAGGAAAGCCAACCAAGGCTTACGCTGCTTTTAATTCTTCTCCATTTTCCTAACTGTGAGGCGTAAGTGGCAACTATGGCAACTATGCAAGAAGCGAGTCTCCTCTTTTTTCTGCTTCTCCTTCCCCCAATTCCTTGGGGGATGCTGAAGCCAAAATGTCCCTTGACTTCACAACGCGCTCCATCAGAGTGGAAGAACCATTTCAAGCCAGGTGATTATCTCTTTGGAGGAATCATCACCGCAAGGAAGGGTCTAAATCCACTTTACATTTTCAACCGGATCCCCTCCAGCCAACTTTTCCGCTGGTGAGTCATAATTTTGGAATGAAAGTTCCACAAGCTGCTAGGTTTTTTTTATTATTCAAAAAGTTTTATTCAGCTGCTAGTTTTCTTTACCCTGAATTTATTTCACTCTCTTCTCAGTATCTTGTCCCTCCTTGTCAGATAGGAATTTTCCTATCAAAAGGCGATTTTAGGATCTCGCTTCCCTGAAGTCATTTGTACTTAGAAAATAAAACCGAGATTCAAATCTAATTAACAAAATGTTTATTTCAGTACAAAAGTAACAAAAGAATTAACCTTTAATAAGCTACATCTTCTCAGCTAAGTATTTCACGTCTGCCTCGGGCGAGGCTTCGAAGAAGAAGGGAAGTGGGAGTAGACAAAACTCCTGGAATGCACGCATGCATAGTAAAACATAGTAAGAGCCGAGATGGTGCAGTGGTTAAATGCAGCACTGCAGGCTACTGCTAGTTCAGCAGTTCAGCTGTTCAAATCCCACTGGCTCAAGGTTGACTCAGCCTTCCATCCTTCTGAGGTCGGTAAAATGAGGACCCAGATTGTTGGGGGCAATATGCTGAACTCTGTAAACCGCTTAGAGAGGACTGTAAAGCACTATGAAGTGGTATATAAGTCTAAGTGCTATTGCTATTGCTAACATATCACATGTCTGTTTGATTAGAAATTACAGTAAACCTAGAAAAAAGTAGAGTTGCACAACTGGCAATTATTCACATCGTGACACTCCTAAATTGCTGCTGGTGGTGAGAAAGGATATGGAGAGCTGCGGTGGCTCAGTGATTAGAATGCAGTACTGCAAGCTACTTCTGCTGACTGCCGTCTGCCTGCAATTTGGCAGTTCGAATCTCACCAGGCTCAAGGTTGACTTGGCCTTCCATCCTTCCGAGATCGGTAAAATGAGGACCCAGATTGTTAGGGGGCAACATCCTGACTCTGTAAACCACTTAGAGAGGGCTGTAAAGCACTGTAAAGCAATATATAAGACTAAGTGCCATTGCTATTGCTATCCCAAGAGCCGTGGTGGTGCAGTAGTTAGAATGCAGTATTGCAGGCTCAAGGTTGATTCAGACTTCCATCCTTCCGAGGTCAGTCAAATGAGGACCCAGATTGTTGGAGCAATACGCTGATTCTGCAAACTGCTTAAGGCTGCAAAGTACTTTTATTGTTGTTAGTTGCGAAGTCGTGTCCGATCCATCATGACCCCATGGACAACATTCCTCCAGGCCTTCCTGTCCTCTACCATCCTCTGGAGTCCATTTAAGCTCACGCCTACTGCTTCAATGACTCCATCCAGCCACCTCATTCTGTGTTGTCCCCTTCTTCTTTTGCCCTCAATCTTTCCCAGCATTAGTCTCTTCTCCAGTGAGCCAGTGACAGCAAAGTACTATCTAGTGGTATGTGCTATTGCTATCCCTGAAGTACCCAACCATCAAATGCCCAGCATGCTCTTTTGGCTGAAGAAATTCCTTTGGACCAATGTTGTCTGGTTTTCAGAAAAAAGCAAAAATTATGTATGCTGTTGGAAATATCTGAAGAGTGCTTCTATGTCCAAAATGCTTCTTCCTAGACATTTTGTCACGGTGTGAATATTGTCAGTTGTGTGTCTATGCAGGGTGATGCACCCCTATCTTAATATTATGGTATATTCCAATACAAGCAGAACACGTGATATGATGTCTGCGCATGTGTGCATTCCTAAGTCACCATTAATTTTTCTTCTGCCTTAGCTCTTGACCTGAACAGTCGTGTTTCTTAACAAAGATGTAATTATTCGGGATTTATTGTTTTGTACTGAAATAAATATTTTCTACTAGACTTTTAATCTTGGTTTTATTTTTAACTGTCTGAATTCCAAGTAAAGATCCAGATCACTTCTATGAGATTTTATTCTCATCCTTAACACATTTGTTGAAGTTATGGATGTTAGAAGAATAATTTGGGGTTCCAACTCGAGCCGGGGTTGATCAGCATCAGTGTGTTCATTTGTTAATTAAATTTCTTATCACTTCCTTTTTGTGTCACAGTCTGTAGCCTTTCTACCAGTCATGAGTACCATCCCACCTATCATACAGGTAGTTTTTGATGTACGTATGACCACAGTTGGGCCCCAAATTTCTGTTGCTAAGCAAGACAATTGTTAAGTGAGTTTCCCCCCCATTTTATAACCTTTCTTGCCACCGTTATTAAGTTGATGATTGCAGTTCTTACGTGAGTAACATGGTTGTTATGTGAATCTGGTTTCATCAATGATTTGGCTTGTCAGAAGGTTGCAAAAGATGATCATATGACCCAGGAGACTAGATCATCGTAAATATGAACCCGTTGCCAAGCATCTGAATTTTGATCACATGACCACGGGGACGCTGCAATGTTAGAAGTGTGAAAATGGTCATAACTCACTTTTTTCAGTGTCGTCGTAACTATCAATGGTCACTAAACCAATGATTTTATCTCAAGAACTATCTGTATTTTTCTTCCTGAATTAAATTTGTTTCTCTCTCTGGATGTCAAAGAAGGTAGAAGTATTTGAGATGTTGTGACTGAATTTGGCATATTGATATATCATCTATTTTTCAGGCATCGACAACGACCTATCTGGTACCTATTGTCCTTCTTGATTGCGAGCCGTGAGATCAACCGGAATTCCCTCATCTTACACAACACCACTCTGGGCTACAACATCCATGACAATCATTTCAATGCAGAGATGAATGCTGAAGCCTTGCTAGACCTGCTTTCAGGTGGGGAGGCAAATGTTCCAAATTACAAATGTGGAAGGCAGAAAAATCTCCTGGCTGTCCTTGAAGGGACCGATTCTGACCTCTCCCGCCATATTGCAACCATGGTCAGCCTCTACAAAATCCCACAGGTAAGCAGGGAATGTTGTGAGTTGTGCGGAAGTAAATGTGGACGTTTTCTCTCTCACTGTGGTTCAAGTTACTCGTATATTACAAAAATGTGCTCCTTATAAAAGACGGAACTTCTGCATTATAGCCATCATTTTAAAATTACATACTTTAAACTGCACACAATCATTTTATGGATCGTCAATTCCTTCCATTTCCTGCAGGTCTCTTATGCTTTTGTTTCGGATGATCTGAATGATAAAACCCAGTTCCCTTTTTTCTATCGAATGCTCCCAAAGGAAGGAATCCAATATGCAGGGATTGTTAAAATGATCCAGTACTTCAGGTGGACCTCAGTGGCTCTCGTTGCTCCAGAATCAGACAACGGAGAAACATTCATGAAAATGTTAAAACCTTTACTCGTCCAAAATGGCATTTGTGCTCTTTTCTCACAAAGTGTATCAGGATTCAGTACCAATCAATATATGCTAACATTTGATTTATACCTCAAATGGAAGCAAGTCAATGTGTTTATTTACTATGCAGAGACGACGTTGCAAGCTTTCTATTTCTATGGGATGGCATTCGTTGACGAAGTAATGCAGCTCTCAAAAACTCCCTTAAAGAAAGTCTGGATCGTGACAGCCATGGGGGATCTCACTTTTAGTATGTGGTATCAAGATTTCCAACGTGTTCACAGTATTTTCACCGTTTCCATTCAGACTAAGAAATGGATAAAAAATGACGCTGATCGATTTTTTCCTTCAATCTTGGAATTTGGCGACAAAGTTTTCCCGTGTTCATTTGAAAAACATGCTGTCTCCATTAAAGGCTGGTTGAGATGCAGGGAGAATGAAAAAAGGGAAAGTCTAAAGCAGAAGGAGAAAGAAGCTAGCCTTTCTCTGGAAAGCCATCACATTTACAACTCTGTCTGGACTGTGGCAAGAGCCCTAAGTGCTGCCTTGATTTCCATATTCAAACGGAGGATGCTGAAAGGAGATAGAAAGACCACGGAACTGAAAAGGATACAGCCTTGGCAGGTATTTGCTATTCTATCAATCAAATATCTGTTGAACATAATGATTACCTTATTTTTCGGAGAATGAGATGCACTTTTCCCTGCCTAAAACAGGGTGGAAATATTGGTGCGTCTTATACACCGAATACAGCCCCGCCCTGCGCAACCCGTTTTTGCCAAAAACAGGCCTGTTTTTTCACAAAAACAGGGCACACAGAGGGTTTGGGAGACCTGCAGAGTGCTCCTGGTGGATGAGGAGGGCAAAAAAGTCATGCGTGGGGGGGGGGGTTGGGAGGCAAAAAATGGGCTCATTTTTCACGAAAACAGGCCCATTTTTTGCAAAAATGGGGGCATTTTTGTCCTCCCCAGCCCCCAGGAGCACTCTGCAGGCCTCCCAAAGCCTTTGCGTGCCCCATTTTTGTGACAAAATGGACCTGTTTTTTGCCTCCCAAACCCCCCATGCATCTTGTTTTTGCCCTCCCCATCCCCCAGGAGCACTCTGCAGGCCTCTCAAAGCCTCTGTGTCAGCGGTGAAATGCTCCCGGTTCGCTCTTGCCTGTTGGTTGTCGGAGAGCCGATCGCAAAGGCAGCGCGACGCTCCGCCTACCCGCCGGGACACCGCCATTTGAGTTCTTTCACCCTCTGCACATGCACAAAGTGTTCTGTGCATGCGCAGAGGGTAAAAGAACTCAAATGGCGATGTCCCAGCGGGTGGGCGGAGCGTCGCGCTGCCTTCGCGATCGGCTCTCCAACGACCGACAGGCAAGAGCGAACCGGGAGCATTTCACCCCTGC
The DNA here is from genome assembly GCA_023053685.1 of Diadophis punctatus similis. Taxonomy (NCBI): domain Eukaryota; kingdom Metazoa; phylum Chordata; class Lepidosauria; order Squamata; family Dipsadidae; genus Diadophis; species Diadophis punctatus. Next base: position 237,122,510 of record JALIGW010000002.1, read on the forward strand.
TCTGCATGCCCTGTTTTTGTGAAAAATGGGCCCATTTTACTCTCCACGCACTGCATTTTTGCCATCCCCAGCCCCCAGGAGCACTACAGGTCACGCTGAGGGTTTGGGAGGCCTGCAGAGTGCTCCTGGGGGCCGGGGAGGGCAAGAAATTTTTTTTTCCTGTTTACCTCTTCGAAGTCTTGTTGCGTCTTATACTCTGGTGCATCTTATAGTCTGAAAAATACGGTATATAAATCATTATATATAATAGTTGTATAAACAGAGGTGTAGAATCAAAATCACATGAAATATTAGTACTATTTTATAAAACTTTAGTAAGGCCACACCTGGAATACTGTGTCCCATTTGGGTCACCACACTACAAAAAAGATGTTGAGACTTTAGAAAAAGTGCAGAGAACAGCAACTAAAATGATTAAAGGGTTGGAGACCAAAACATATGAAGAACGGTTGCCGCATTTGGGTTTGGCCAGTCTAGAGAAAAGAAGGACCAGTGTGGGACATGATAGCAGTATTTCAAGAGGGGCTGCCACAAAGAAGAGGGGGTCAAATTATTTTCCAAAGCACCAGAAGGTAAGATGAGAAAAAATGGATGGAAACTAATCAAGGAGAGAAGCAACCTAGAATTAAGGAGAAATTTCCCGACAGTTAGAACAATTAATCACTGGAACAGCTTGCCTTCAGAAGCTGTGGGTGCTCTGTCACTGGAGGTTATTAAGAAGAGACTGGACAGTCACTTCTCTGAAATGATATAGCAATAGCACTTAGATGTATATACCGCTTCACAATGCTTTACAGACCTCTTTAAGCGGTTTACAGAGTCAGCATATTGTCCCCAACAATATGGGTCCTCATTTTTACCGACCTCAGAAGGATGGAAGGCTTAGTCAACCCTGAGCTGGTCAGAATCGAATTCCTGGCAGTCGGCAAATTTGCCTGCAGTACAGTATTCTTTTTTTCCACCAAACTTACACAGACATCCATATATATAGCTCGAAATAGATCTATAATAGTCTCTCTTTATTTTCATTTATCAGCAAAAAATGTTACATACATACATACATACATATACATATACATATACATATACATATACATACATACATACATACATACATACATACATACATACATGCATACATATATATATATATATATATATATATATATATATATATACCTACCATATTATCAAAACATCCATAGTTATATATTTCTATCCAAAATATCATAAACATATATCCTTAGTTTGCTCCTTTTATACTTTTATCTCCAGTCTGCTTTCCTTCTATATTTCATACTACTCTCCTCCCTCTATCTCCCTCTCTCCCCTCTACCTTCTTCCTCCCTCTCTATCTCTTTCCTACTTCCCTCCTCTCTCTCTCTTCCCTTCCTTTCTACTTCCTCTTTCTCCCTCTTATCGTTCCCTGAGTACATCTAATCATAATCCATTTTATGATTAGCAGACTAGCAATTCTGAAACCCTAACTTCATTCCAACATCAGAGCTACTTGTATCTTTCCCTTTGTCTATATTTATATATTTAATATATTCTTCCAGGTAATAATAATAATAATAATAATAATAATAATAATAATAATAATAATAATAATAATAATAATAATAATAATAATAATAATAATAATAATAATAATAACAACAATAACAACAACAACAACAACAACAACAACAACAACAACAACAGAGTTGGAAGGGACCTTGGAGGTCTTCTAGTCCAACCCCCTGCCTAGGCAGGAAACCCTACACTACTTCAGACAAATGGTTATCCAACATCTTCTTAAAAACTTCCAGTGTTGGAGCATTCACAACTTCTTGAGGCAGGCTGTTCCACGGATTCATTGTTCTAACTGTCAGGAAATTTCTCCTTAGTTCTAAGTTACTTCTCTCCTTGTTTAGTTTCCACCCATTACTTCTTGTTCTACCCTCAGGTGCTTTGAAGAATAGTTTGACTCCCTCTTCTTTGTGGCAACCCCTGAGATATTGGAACACTGCTATCATGTCTCCCCTGATCCTGAGCCGAGGTGGCGCAGTGGTTAAAAGCAGCACTGCAACCTACAGGTTTGTAAGTTGAAAAATACGGTATATTTTATTGCTTATATATTTTATTATTATTATATTAATACTGTAAGTATAAGTATAGGTCATGTTTTACTTTTAGAAGTAGTTTTCATTTTGGAGCAAATGTACAACAGTGAGAAGGTATCCATCAAAGGGGTTTAACTTCCACATCTCATGACACATACTAGAAAAAAGTACTCAAGATGAAAACTGGGTTTCTCCAGACATTAATATTTCACATCCATTTGAATAGAGAACCACTAATCAATTGGAATTAATGTCTGGAAAGTTGAAAAAATGCTGAAGAAGAAAGCCAGGAGAAACAGGTCCATGTTCTTCCTTGCCATGAAAGTACCGTATTTTTCGGAGTAAAAGACACACTGGAGTATAAGACGCACCTTAGTTTTGGGGGAGGAAAATAGGAGGGAAAAATCTACCTACAAGTATTCATCTGGCTAGCGTCCTTAGTCGTCTTATACTCCGAAAAATACGGTATTTTCTTTTCTAGTGGACTGAAGGACCCAAACTTGGGAATGATACCATACCATGGAGACCGATTCTTTCTTCTACAAAATGCTATAGGATTTTTCTTGTTGATAGGAGCCGAGGTGGCGCAGTGGTTAAAAGCAGCACTGCAACCTATTTCAGCTGACTGCTAGTTCAGCAGTTCAGCTGTTCAAATCTCACCAGGCTCAAGGTTGACTCAGCCTTCCATCCTTCTGAGGTCGGTAAAATGAGGACTCAGCTTGTTGGGGGAAATATGCTGAACTCTGTAAACCGCTTAGAGAGGGCTGTAAAGCACTATGAAGCGGTATATAAGTCTAAGTGCTATTGCTATTGCTATTGATGTCACTGTGCTTACCTTTCTAGTTTCACCCATTCCTGCAAACCTCTCAGTTTTACAACAATTCCATGGACGGGGTGTATCTGGGCAAAAACGGCGAGTTGGCAGCTGATTTTGACATCGTGAACTGGCTATGGTTTCCCAACAAGTCTGTAGCCAGAGTGAAATTTGGGAGTTACGCAAGACAGAGCTCCCAGGAACCCACCTTTGTCATTGACCAACATGTTGCTCTCTGGTCCCAAAGGTTTAACAAGGTGGGGGGGAACTATTTCATTCCTGTTTTACCTTTCAGCATTGTCATCTGTTTAATAAAATCTCTTTAAAGACTTTGAAGCCCTTCAAAGTTTCAGAAGAGTAGCAAGATATTAAAGTTTGTTGCAAAAATCAAAACCAGAAGCACACACAGATGACGAATTCAGCTGGATTCATTAACTTCTTTATAAACATAGTAACAGATGAATTTATAATACCATTAGCAGAGTTCTTCTTCAATGTGGTTACAAGTAAACACAAGCGGGAGAGTTAATTTCATTTCAGCAGAGCAGACAAGCACAGAGAGCACAGTGCAGAGAGAGCCACACCCAGCCCCAAGCTTAAGTATTCAGTTTCGATTCTCTGCACAGACTCAGAAGTGGTTAACTCCCATTGGCTGATTCAGTTGCTATGCCTATTCATTGGCTAACTTTCTTAACATGCCTGTCCCAACCCTTGTGGTTTACATATTCTGCTAATATGCTTGATTTGGAGAGTTTGGATTCTCAATCCAAACAATGCCATTCTGTTCTTATTTTCATAACACTTTCTATAATTGGCGTGCGTTACTAATCTGGACTGCAAAGCCACCAGCCTCAAGATGGAAAGGGACAATTCACTGTGGTCAACTCAGGGGTGGAAATCCAGCAGGTTCTGACAGGTTCTGGAGAACCGGTAGCGGAAATTTTGAGTAGTTTGGAGAACCAGCAAATTCCACCTCTGGCTGGCCCCAGAGTGGGGTAGGAATGGAGATTTTGCAATATCTTTCCCCCTGGAGTGGGGAGGGAATGGGGATTTTGCAATATCCTTCCCCTGCCATGCCCACCAAGCCACAACACGCCCACCAAGCCACACCTACAGAACCGGTAGTAAAAAAAAATTGGATTTCACCCAGGGGTGAAATGCTCCCGGTTCGCTCTTGTCTGTCGGTCGTCACAGAGCCGATGGAGCCGGTGGCGGTCGTGGCGCGGGGCTTCCCCCACCCGCTTCCCCTGTCTGCCTGGACTCCGTCATTTGAGTTATTTTGCTCTCTGCGCATGCAGAACGCTTTGCGCATGCGCAGAGGGCAAAAGAACTCAAATGGCGGCATCCAGGTGGGCTGGGGAAGTGGGCGAGGGAAGCCCCGCGCCGCGACTGCCACCGGCTCCATCGGCTCTGCGACAACCGACAGGCAAGAGCGAACCAGGAGCATTTCACCTTTGATTTCACCACTGGATCAACCTGTCATGGCCAACTCACCATAGGGCAACTTGCCATGCCCAACTTGCCACAGGACAATTCAACCATTCCATTTAATGATTTACAATAATTAAAAAATTATTTTAATTTTCGTCATTCACATTTTATTTTCTCCCTCCTATTGCATCCTTTCATTAATGATTCTATTCCACCATTTCTTCGATATTAGTGTAATTCTTGTCTTGCAGTGAGTTGTCCCATGGCAAGGTGGCTGTGGTGACTTGGCCACAGTGTTTGCCATGGCAAGTTGTTCTAGACCTGTTCCAAGATACCTGCAGACTACAACTGATAATGAACAATAGACAAGCATGCAAAGCAATCTGAAGCAGCGGATTCACTGGAAGGCTTGTTTCTTGTTTCTTTCTTTCTTTCTTTCTTTTTTTGCAAGTTTGGACTAACATGATCAGGTGACTCATGATGTTTTACGAATATATTTATTTATTTGTGAGATTTATATACCGCCTCACACTTTCTAAGCGGTTTACACCAGTAAGCAATGTATATTTATATTGCCCCCAACAATCTGGGTCCTCATTTTACCTACCTCGGAAGGATGGAAGGCTGAGTCAACCTTGAGCCGGTGAGATTTGACCTGACCTGCAGATCAATATAAATCATACATAATGCAATAAACATTACTTATGACACTCTGCTGGCTTTTTAAAAGATTCCATGAAGAGCTGCATTTTATTATTTCTCTCAAAGGCCAACAGAGTTGGGGCAAACTTAATCTCCCATTGCAAATTATTCCACAGTCTGGAGGCAAAAAAGAAAATATACCAGATTCAACTCTGATCTCACAGAAGGGAGATTCCCCTGATAAACTGCTGCTTCTATTAAATGGGCCCTAATCTTAGTTACAGGCTTAAATTTAAATAGAATTTGGCTTGGCTCTACTATTCCTTTCCTTTGATATCAACTCTAACATTTATGTTCTGGCTTTTGTGCTCTGAAGAGTCTGCCACCCTCCAGGTGCGTGGAAAGTTGTCGTTCTGGATACTTCAGGGAGAGCCAGGAAGGGAAGCCCACCTGCTGCTACAACTGTGTTCCCTGTGCAGAAGGGACCTTCTCCTCTCATGAAGGTGGGTGACTCCAGAGGGAAGCAGTCCTTCAATAACAGAATAGCAGAGTTGGAATGGACCTTTGAGGTCTTCTAGCCCAATCCCCTACTCATTCTGTACATTAAACTATACCAGTGATGGCGAACCTTTTTTTGTTCGAGTGCCAAAAGGGTGCGCGCGTGTGTGCCCACAACCATAATGCAATGGCCTCCCTCCCACACATGCACGTACACACCCACCCACACTCCCCCCCCCACGCATGCACGCAGGCCTCACTGAAGCCTCCGGACTTCCGGTAGGCCCATTGGGCTGTTTTTTTGCTCTCCCCAGGCTTCAGAAAAGCCTCCGGAGCCTGTGGATGGTGAAAAATGGGCCCAACGGGCCTACCGGAAGTTTGTTTCCAAACTTCCAGTAGGCCCTTTGGGCCATTTTTCACCCTCCACAGACTTCAGGAAAGACTCCAGAGCCTGGGGAGGGTGAAAAATGGCCCAACGGGCCTACCAGAAGTTCAGAAAAAAGCTTCCGGTAGGCCTATTGGGTTCATTTTTCACCATCCACAGGCTCCAGAGGCTTTCCTGAAGCCTGGGGAGGGCAAAAACAGCCTCCCCCGCCCTCCGGAAGGCCGAAAATGAGCATGCACTGCAGCTGACATAGGGCAACGCCTCTCGTGCCCTCAGATATGGCTCCGTGTGCCACCTGTGGCACGGATGCCATAGGTTCGCCATCACGGAACTATACCATTCAGCATCTTTCTCCTGTTTTGGAACCGAACTAGAGTTTGCTTCCAACAACCTGAATAGAAAGATGCTTGATGATGAACTGGCAACTCATTAATCTGAGCCTCCACACAGAAAAGCAGAAAGATGCCCTGGGATTTAATCAGAGGTGTTTTCAGCCTGTTCGGGTGAACCAGTAATGGTGACCTGCGCGTGGGCCCGCCCCCACCCACCAGCCCTGGCACTATGCCATCCTATTTAGGCACATTTTGAAGCCATGTGCATGAGTGCAAGCAGCGTGCATGATCAAAGTGCATGTGCGGAAGGCCACACACATGCGCGGAAGGAGCGTGTGTGCTCACATTTGCTAACCAGTAGGGAAAGTAAGTGAATACCACCTCTGGATTTAATACAGTTAATCGCAGTCCCTAAAACTGTACCTTTGGGGGTTTTTTTAGCCATGGACCATCTCTGGTGGTGGCATAGAAAAACTAGACTAGTGGCGGGAGATGATAGGTATTCTCATTCTCCTCTCAGGAAGGTCGGTGACTCCAGAGTGAAGCATTCCTTCTGTCAGGGTTCCAAACAGCATCCAAAACTAAATCAGAGTCCGAGGCAAAGTATTCCTCAAAATTAGTAGAGCCATGTTGGCACATCTGTGAGAAACCCGAATCTAAAGCTACGAGGGTTTCTTCACCCAGTTTAAAGTTCATTTCCTTCCCCACACACACACACCCACAAGTTCAGCACATTGACCAGTTGTCTTCTGCCAATGTGTCCGTTACTCCCATCAGCTTCCGGGCAGGTGCGGAACAAAGGATGACCTTGAGAATCTAGAAGGAATTTGTTATGGCTACATCTCTACATTCCTCATGCAACAGCCCCTCCCAAGTTCCCACAGCAAGAATACATTCTAAGCATCAAGTGTGGCAGGCCAAAGTCTCCAGTAGAATCTGGCTTTGGCCTGACAGCTTCAATAACAGAATAGCAGTGTTGGAAGGGACCTTGGAGATTTTCGTGTCCAACCTCCTGCTCATTCTGGACAATGAACTATGCCATTCTGGACAAATGGCTGTCCAATCTCTTCTTGAAAACCTCCAGTGATTTGGGTTTTTCTTGCCTAAATTTAGAACTTTACTTTTTTTCCACCATTGAATTTCATTTTGTTAGATAGGGGCTACCGGTCAAGTCTCTCAAGATGCGTCTGTATCTTAAGCCTATTTTCTAAAGTGTTGGCTATTGATGTCATCTGCTAATTTGATGAGTTCCTCTTCTATCCCCTCATCTAAAACACTGATGAAGACATTGAAGAGTACTGGGTCTAAGACAGAGCCTTGGGGTACCCCACTGCATACTTCCCTTCGTGTAGATGCAGTTCCATTGAGCACTACACGTTGAGTGTGGTTGGTCATCCAGTTACAAATCCATCTGGTAGCAGTGCTCTGTTATTAAACAAAACATACATATTAATAAGGTTAACCTGAATAGAAAGATGATGAACTGGCAATTTATTAATCTGAGCTCCCACACTGAAAAGCAGAAAGATGCCCTGGGGTTTAATATAGTTGAACACAGTCCATAAAATTGTACCTTTGGTTTTTCTATTTTTGGGGCCATGAACCATCTCTGGTGGTAGCATAGAAAAGGTAGACTAGTGGCTGGAGATGATAGGCACTATTTTTCTTCTCTTCAGATGCAGATTATTGCACCAAATGTCCAGAAGATCAACATCCAAATAAGGAGCAGGATAAATGTCTCCCTAAGGAATTAACTTACCTGGCCTTCAATGACAATCTGGGGACCATCTTAACTTCTCTTGCATCCTCTTTGACCTTAATTACTACCCTTGTCTTAGCAATCTTTATTAAATATCGAGAAACTCCCATTGTCAAAGCCAACAACCGGGACCTTTCTTACATCCTCCTCGCCTCTCTCCTGCTTTCCTTCCTGTCCGTATTTCTCTTCATTGGACAACCCAAGAGAGCCACCTGCCTTCTCCGACAAACTACATTCAGCATCATCTTCTCAGCGGCTGTCTCTTCTGTCTTGGCCAAAACAATCACAGTTGTGCTGGCTTTTCTGGCCACAAAGCCAGGAAACAGGGTGAGAAGATGGCTGGGGAAGCGTTTGGCCAACTATATCATTCTTTGCTCTTCTACTGTCCAAGTGGTCATCTGTAGCATCTGGCTGGTGGTCTCTCCCCCATTTCCTGATTCTGACATGCAGTCTCAACCAGGAAAGATTGTGCTTCAGTGCAACGAAGGGTCTCTTACCATGTTTTATGTTGCTCTCGGTTACATGGGATTCCTGGCAGCCATCTGTTTTATAGTGGCTTTCCTGGCCAGGAATCTCCCTGGGGCCTTCAACGAAGCCAAGCTGATCACCTTCAGCATGCTGGTCTTCTGCAGTGTCTGGGTCTCCTTTGTGCCAGCCTACCTGAGCACCAAAGGGAAGTATGTGGTGGCTGTGCAGATCTTCTCCATCTTGGCCTCCAGCACTGGCTTGCTGGGCTGCATCTTCATCTCTAAGTGCTACATTATGTTATTAAGACCAGCTCTGAATACAAAAGAGCAGCTAATTGTGAAAACTTAAGTCAGAAACAGACGGTTACACAATTTTTTCCCACAATGTCACCATTTCATCATTAGAACAAAATCTATGTTCTAAAAGGTCTTGTAATGAAAAATATGTATTTTTATTCTGGGCTGTAAAAAAAATACACTCAAGTCTTTGACTAGTATTTCAGCTCTCACACTTAGTTATTTTTTTAGGTATGGTTACTGTGAGAAAATGGAGCCTTGTTCTTGTAAAAATAAGACATGTAACAAGAGCAATAGCACAGCCATTTTATGACATATTATATTGTATAACAAAATGTATTTTTGCATGTCAGCTATCTTTCACTGTCCTGATCAACAGGATATATTTGTGCTGAGAGGGGATGTTTAGAGGAAATGTTTTGCAGGGAAGAGTATGGGAAAGAACATGCTGACATAGATAGAGGAAATGTGCAGATGTCTAAAGAAATGATGTAAAGTTTTAGTGAATTTCCAGATAGATAGGATGCCAAGGGAGGAGGTTGGACAATGGAATAGGAGGAGTAACTGGAAACATGCTTTTTGTATTTATACCCTGTAATCGAATTATGACGCTGCCTCTTTTGATTCAGAGACTTCATTCTCTGTTCAGGAGGGGACCTTTGCGCAAAGTAAAATAAAAACTGTTTTTTATTGTTCATTTGAACTCCTGTTGATTTCCTTGGTGGACTTTTCTCACAGTTACCTATGTATTTCCTATTCTTTATAGCCACATAGTTTGACTAATTTTTCAGAATTAGAATCTAAAATTATTATTCAGACCTTTCTATATATTGATCTGCCTTTCTGTAGCAGCCCATGGATCACGGTTTGGTGTTACATTTTTATGATGCTGCTTTGCAGGTTCCAAAGGTGCTTTTTTCCAAAAGACAACTGGATTTCCCCCCCAAGAAAGTCCAATTGCCTTTTGGAAAAAGCACCTTTGGGACAACCATGACCTGGACGATTGAGAATTTCCACAGACACAGCATTACAGGCTCTGTGTCACATTATGCCAAAATATAAAGGATCCAAATCTTTGGATGTGACAGTCTGCTTAGTCTCTTTCCTCTTATTTTTTCTGGGATTAAACCCTTCACTGGTCTTTTTGGAATTTTTTTCTTTTTCACTGTTGTTTTCAGCAGGATTTAGGAAATTGCAGTGAGTCTATGTTAGAATATTCATGACTGGGAGAGCCATGTTAACAAGGTTAGCCAATGAATAGGCATAGCAACTAAGTCAGCCAATGGGAGCTAACCACTTCTGACTCTGTGCAGAGAATCGAAACTGAGAAGCTTAAGGCTGGGTGTGGCTCCAGTCTCCACTCTGCATTCTCCACTCTGTACTCTTCCACTCTGAACTCTGCTGAAATGAAACTAACTCTCCTGCTTGTGTTTACCTGTAACTGATATACATACATACATACATACATACATACATACATACATACATACATACACACACACACACACACATACACACACACACACACACACACACATATACACATATACACATATATACATATACACATACACACACACACACACACACACACACACACACACACACACACACACATATATATATATAAAGAATTGTTCTAAAAATGCAAGTTCCGGGCATATTTACAGATAAAGAAGCAATAGCCATCACGATCTCTGGAACGTTTAAATTTTTATTTAAAACTACTATTAAAATTGCAAAGCTTTCGTCAACCCCTGTTGACTTCGTCAGAGTGTAAAATCCCCATGGAAGCAACCATCTCCCCTCTTCTTGACTTCTCAGTGGCCTTCAATACCATTGGCCATGGTATTCTTTGGGGCCAGCTACAGGGACTGGGGCTGGGTGGCACAGTCTTGAACCAGTTTGGCTCCTTTCTCCAAGGTTGGTCCAAATCAGTGTGTCAGCCTCCACTTTGCCTGCTGGCTTCAGCTGCCATAGAAATGGGAGGGAAGTTAGGTATTTGGGTGGTGGTGGGAAGTGTGTGGGAGGTTGCTCTGCTTGTGTTTGATTAGGAAGTTAGGGAGGAAAGTTCTCATCAGGACTGCCAGGCTACATGGACATGTTTATAGCCTGCTCAAGGTCAACGGCTTTGTTGGACCAGATGTGGAAGACCAAACGGCCGGTGCACCCACCTGACATCTTGGTACATGGGAATTGGATGAATTGCCCAGGAGGGGTTATGAGGGAGGGTTTTGGGATTCATTGTACATGCATTTTACGTGCCTTTTGCCTCAGAACTTGCTTTCCTTTTGTCGCTATCACTTCTTGTCTAGTAAAAGTACTCATCTCTATCAACATGGAGTTGGAGTTTTTATTTCCTGGACTTTGAATGGAAGCACACCTGACACAGTGTTAACAAGGAGTTAGAGATCCAGTCCACAGCCACTCTCTTGCTGTATGCCACAGAGTCAGTACTCTATCCGCTCCTTTTTAACATCTATGTGAAGCCACTGGGTGAGAGTATCCATCACCATGGGTTGAGAATATCACCAGTACATTGATGATACTCAACACTATATTTCCATCCCTTGTAACCCAAGTGATGCTGTTACTGCCCTCTCACAGTGCCTGGAGACTTTGGGGGGCCTGCATTGGAAACAACAGGCTTTAGCTGAACCCTGGCAAGACCAAATGGCTTTGAGTGCATGGAGCTCGGCAGTAGTGGGTTCCACCCAGTTCGGACCAGATCACCCGAACCGGTAGCAACCCGCTCGTGACACCAATGTCGGTGCCGTTCCATGCGAGCCGCCATCTTTTGTGTGTGTGTGTGCAAAATTTTCCCCTTCCGCGGCTTGAAAAAAGGGCCCTCCCGCCTGCCTGCGGGTGAATGCTGTCCTTTATTTCTTCGCCTGAAGCACAGCTGATGAGCTCCTCAGCTGTGTTTCGGGCCCTTTCCTGATTCTGAGCATGCGCAAAAGCCAAATTGCACACAAAATGTCGCGATGCGAATTGGTGGTGAAGGTAAGTGGAACCCACCCCTGGAGCTCAGGGATCTTGGACTCTGACATCATTAGTTTTGGATAGGGTGGAACTAGTCCAGATAGATCTGGTCCACAACTTAGGGGTTATCCTGGACTCGTGACTCCCATTCAAAGAGCAGATGGCAGTCTCAGCTAGGAGAGCCTTTGCTCAACTTCAGATTGTGCACCAGTCTCAGCCTTTCCTGGATTACGAGTCCCTGTGTTCAGTCATTCAAGTCCTAGTCATCTCATAGTTGGACTATTGCAATGTTCTCTACATGAGGCTACCCTTGAAGATCATTCAAAGCTATAACTGGTGCAGAGAGCATCAACTCAACCAGCTCTCTGGGTCCCTAGGGTGGCCCCATGATTTGTTGGTTATCATCTTTAAAGCTCTCAATGTCATGGTCCAGGTTACTTGAGGAGGCATCTCATCCCACCTGCCCCACCTGTGCCACAGAGGAGGCATGTTGCCTCCTGAAAGAGCACCTTTGGGACACCCATGACCTGGATGACTGAGAATCTCCATGGACTTCAAAGCTCCTAATGCAGAGGTCTTCAAACTTGGCGACTTTAAGACTTGTGGACTTCAACTTCCAGAGTTCTCCAGCCAGCCAGCCAGCCAGAACTCTGGGAGTTGAAGTCCACAAGTCTTAAAGTTGCCAAGTTTGAGGACCCCTGTCCTAATGATTTCTTAGCATGCTAATAAGGTGCCGTGGTAGTGCAGTGGTTAGAATGCAGTATTGCAGGCTGACTCTGTCCACCACCAGGAGTTTGATCCTGACTGGCTGAAGGTTGACTCAACCTTCCATCCTTCCAAGGTCAGTAAAATGAGGAGCTGGAATGTTGGGGGGCAATATGCTGACTCTGTAAACCACTTAGAAAGGGCTGTAAAGCACTGTGAAGCGGTATATCAGTCTAAGTGCTATTGCTATTGCTAATAAGCCAAGTCCTCACGCATGTGCACTGCATTCATTACCAAGCCTATGTGATGCCCTCTCATACATACGAACTAGTGAAAATGCCATTGTAAGAAAACAATCAGAGAAAGAGGAATTAACCTCAAGGGGCAACAAGTTGATGACTCAGTCAGGAACCAGTGGCCACTAAACCAAATTGTTTCTATTCCTGATCCATATTTCATTAAGTACTATCGCTGCAATGCTGATCTGGTAGGAAGGGATAACTAATAAGAAAATCACACATTCCAATGTCATGCTGTAAGGTGGGTCAGGTTATGGTCACAACAGTTATGGCTGGTGCTGTGACAATGATAGGTGAGATGAGCGCAGTGGTGGGTTCCTACCGGTGCGGGCCACTCTACAGTACTGGTAGTGGCCAGCAGATGGCGCTATTTCAGCACGGCTGCACCTGTGCCGAATTTTTGGGTTTTACTTCTGCGCATGCTCGGAAGCAAAATCGTGCAAGGGGGCGCACGCGCGTAGTGAGTGCGCACGCGCACCAAACATGACAATGCACGTGCAGAGCTCCGGTAGCGAGGTAAGAGAGCAACCCGCCCCTGGATGAGCGGGAATGCAGCTGATCACTTGCAGTACGTTCCTACCCATTTGCAGGCTTGTAGGTTCTGCCACTTCCTCTTTTCCTCTCTGTTTCTCAACATTTTTTTTTTGAGATATCCTTTGTCAGTCCTGCCCCAGATCAGGATCCTAGGAAAGAAACACCCTCAACTCCATTAATTGAAGTGATGGGTTGTTCTTTTTTAAATAAGGTTAATAGCAATAGCACTTAGACTTATATACCGCTTCATAGTGCTTTACAGCCCTCTCTAAGCGGTTTACAGAGTTCAGCATATTGCCCCCAACAATCTGGGTCCTCATTTTACCGACCTCTGAAGGATGGAAGGCTGAGTCAACCTTGAGCCGGTGAGATTTGAACAGCTGAACTGCTGAACTAGCAGTAGCTTGCAGTGCTGCATTTAACCACTGCGCCACCTCGGTTAAGTGGTTGCAGTGAAAGAAAAAGCCAGATCTGAAGGTTCCGACTAATGAACCCAACCAATTAAGCACTCCGAGACTTGCAACTTTCTCAAAGAACGGTTTTATCATTTAAAATCATTTAAAATCAGCTCTAACTATTTTCTGCACTATCACTATAATTAGGGCATTGCTTGGATGGTTGGTGCCACAAAGCAGTTTCACACCCAGTTCCCAAGCCAGGTGTCCTTGAAGACTGTATATGCCAGTTCTCACATCTCTGGTTTCCGTCAGAGATGTCACCCTCCTTCCCTCTCATCTTCATTCTCTATCTTCCCATTTCCTCCCTCCTCCCCCCCCCCACAATTTAAGACAGGATGCCAGCAAAATGTAAAAGGTGGGGATCTGACACCCTTAGAGGAGTATCTTTTATCACCATGTGCTATTATACCGTGTTTCCCCAAAAATGAGACCCTGTCTTATATTTTTTTGAAGCCTGAAATAAGCCTTATTGCCATGCACTCAAAAGCCCGATTGGGCTTATTATTGGGGCATGTCTTATTTGGGGGGAAACAGGGTATTTTTTTGAAACTTATAATTTTATTATGCTTCAAAAGCAGAATGCATTATGCTTCAAAAGCAGAATTCACGCCATATCTGGCATGTTATCCTAAACTGTGGTCTTCCTTCACTGGGTCTTCTAGTTAGCTTGAACATCTCGTGTCTTCCTCCATGTGCCTCCAGAGAGTCAGTTTAGAAGATTGTAGTCGTTGGTTTTTCTTCTCCTTACAGTTTTCGAATAATGGGACTCTTGTTTATCTTCTGAACAACTCTCCAGGGAAGTTTCTCCAAGGCTGACTTGGAGATATATATATCAGAACACAAAAGAACACAAGACAACTTGCCCTCAAGTCTGAAAGGACAACAACATAAATGCCTCTTCGATCAACTGAGAATTGGAGTTGAGGACAGGAGACATGAGGAGGATTCCTTGCTGAAGATCCCCTTCATAAATAAAGATCGATTTGTTCCCCTTGCATTAGAAAAGCCACTGAAGACATAGGTTGCTTCTAATCTTTTTCCCAATTGCTTCTGAGGAACAAGTGAGCAACTAGCTATGACAACTATGCACAGAATGATTCTCCACTTTTTATTGCTTCTCCTTCCCCTGATTTCTTGGGGAATTCTGGAGGAAAAATGCCCCTTGACTTCACAACGATATCCATTAGAGTGGTGCAATAATGCCAAGCCAGGTGACTATGTCTTTGGAGGAATCATCTCTTCAAGGAAAGCTCTAAATCCACTCTACACTTTCAACATCATACCCTCAAGGCAAGCCTTCCAATTGTGAGTGATCATTTAGGAATGCAGTTCATTTGCTACTAGTTTTCTTTCTCCCTAATTTCTTTCAACCTCTTCCCGATATGTGTCTCTCAACCTTGCTGTTGGAGATGAGGAAGATTTTGGTAGATGCGACACCAAAATCGTAACTTGCTTTTCCAGAAGACTCACTGAACAGATTCCTTTTGGATCTGCAATGAACAAGAACATACATTCAGTTTTGCAGCTACTAAAATTGTTGGACGAGCAGGCACAAAAACAGCCAGGGAAGTGATTGAAGCCTGGAAAACGGGCTCCTTGTCAGTCAACAGGCGTGCTGATTTACCACCAGCTTATACATTACTTAGGAGGCGACGGCTTGGCAACACAAGGAAACAACAGCTAAGGACTTAATAGCCAGCCGTCAGCACCACAATCAACATCTAAAAAGACACACACAACAGGCACCATATAAATACCACACATGAGTCCAAAAGCTCAGAAGATTACTGTATTTTTTGGAGTATAAGACAAACCTTTCCCCCCCCCCCCCAAAAAAAAGAGACTGAAATTTTGGGTGTGTCTTATACTCCGAATGTAGCTTTTTTGAAGCTTTTTTTCCTAGCCCTAATGAGGTGCTAACAATCTTCCAGGCTTGCAGGATTTTTTCATTGCTACTCCCTCCGAAGAAGTTTTTTCCAGCCCTAAGTCTTAGCAGGCTTGTTTTCATTGCTACTCCCTCCAAAGATTTTTTAAAGTCCTAACCAGGGGATAAAATAATGTGCTGAAGCTGACCAGACTAAGGACGCTAGCCAGATGAATACCTGGTAGGTAGATTTTTTCCCCTATTTTCCTCCCCCAAAACTAAGGTGTGTCTTATACTCCGGTGTGTCTTATACTTCGAAAAATGTGGTAAACCTCTGGTCCTGGTGACCAACCCAGTTTGGATCCTGCAATATTATCTTAGGAAACATATATTTGCCTTCATTCATTGGATTCCTTTTGAACCCAGAGGAAACCATGAATTGGCTGACTTTCAAATGCAAATCCAAAGCCATGAACGGTGTTCAAACTCTCTGAAAAGTGGTTCTATGGTTGCTTTTCAACACCCAAAGCCCTATTGATATGTTCCCTTGATCTTTTCTTCATGTAGCTCCATAAGGAGGTTCCACAATCCAGTACAAGTACCGCAGAAATTTCCTACTTTTGAGAAGAGGGGAGGGGTTCCTTTTGATTCCTTCATATCACTTGCTCGACCTTTTTCTTTTTCCTCTGAACACTCCATTCTTTCATGTCACTCATTGCATCTAAATTCTGCATGCATTTATTCATGCATGGGCTGTCAGGCTCCTGAATGCGAAATGACATCATAACTACGTAGTACGATGGACTTGCAGGGCAGTGGTGGGTTCCTACAGGTGCGGTCCATTCTATAGCACCGGTAGCGGCCCGCTGGTGATGTCACAGTACTGGTGCGGTCGGTTGCCGGTGCCTGGGCACCGCCATTTTTTAAAAAAATTTTTTTAATTTTTTTTAAAAAAATTTCTTCTGCGCATGCCCAGAAGCTGAGCTTCCGGCACTGCGCATGCACTGCCTTCCTACCCCACAGTGAGTCCAAGCAGGGGAGGATGGCTGAGGGAGCGTGTGAGATGCTGAAAGAACGGGCGGCAGGAGCTATCTCCATTCCCCTCCCTTCAGCAGTCCGAGAAGCCACGAACGCGCGGTGATGATCCTAGGCATTTTTGCACATTCGAGGCTTCTCGAGCTGCTGAGGGGAGGGGGAATGGGCAGCAGAACCTATCTCAGTTCCCCTCCCTTCAGCAGTCTGAAGCCACGCCCACCTGGTTACATGGCTGGCAAGCCACACCCACAAAATAAGCCACACCCACAGAGGGGTAGTAAAAAAATTAGGAACCCGCCCCTGTTGCAGGGCCAGCGCAATGTGTAACATGTTCACAGTGGTGCAATAGGACTGGGTGTTTGTTAATATGAATAGAATAGAATAGAATTCTTTATTGGCCAAGTGTGATTGGACACACGAGGAATTTGTCTTTGGTGCATATGCTCTCAGTGTACATAAAAGAAAAGATACATTTGTCAAGAATGGTTGTCATAGGGTTCAAGTAAGCAATCAGGAAACAATCAATATGAATATAAATTGTAAGGATACAAGCAACAAGTTACAGTCATACAGTCATAAATGGGAGGAGATGGGTGATAGGAACGATGAGAAAAACTAATAGTAATAGTAATGCAGCCTAGTGAATAGTTTGACAGTGGTGAGGGAATTATTTGTTTAGCAGAGTGATGGCATTCGGGAAAAAACTGTTCTTGTGTCTAGTTGTCTTGGTGTGCAGTGCTCTATAGCGACGTTTTGAGGGTAGGAGTTGAAGCAATTTATGTCCAGGATGCAAGGGGTCAGTAAATATTTTCACAGCCCTCTTTTTGACTCGTGCAGTATACAGGTCCTCAATGGAAGGCAGGTTGGCAGCAATTGTTTTTTCTGCAGTTCTGATTATCCTCTGAAGTATGTGTCTGTCTTGTTGGGTTGCAGAACCGAACCAGACAGTTATAGAGGTGCAGATGACAGACTCAATAATTCCTCTGTAGAACTGTATCAGCAGCTCCTTGGGAAGTTGATTTATTGGGTTAGGGATTTTCTGTTTTCACTGTGAGTTGTATTGTGTTGGGGGGGGTGCACTGAGGGAGCTCCACCAATCTCATTGTACATATGTTGTGCAGTGACAATAAAGGTTATTATTATCATACAGTTTTGCTACATATCCCATTTCTGTATCATTTACTCCTTAGTTTAGAGGTAGACTTGTACAATTTTTATATCAGTTACAACCAAATTCAGTACAGGAGATTAGCATCAGTCTTTTGATCCTTTAATTAGACTTCTCCTCACTTGCTTTTCTCAGAAGTTGGGTCCAGGTCTGTGGCCTCTCCACCAATCCTGAATATTGTCCCACCCAGATCCACTTATGGCTATGCCATCATATCAATTCATTAATTCCTGAATTAAGATTGCTGCTCCTGTCTATTAATATTAATAAGGAAGCAAGGAGTGAATGAAATATTGCAATTAAATTTGGGGTAATAGTTTATCATCTGTTTTTCAGTTTTAAATGTGCTGATCTCTGGTACCTCTTGTCCTTCTTGATTGCCATCCGTGAGATCAACCAGAATCTCCTGATCCTACCCAACATCACTCTGGGCTACAACGTCCACGACAATCATTTCAATGCAGAGATGAATGCTGAAGTCTTGCTAGACCTGCTTTCAGGTGGGGAGGCAAATGTTCCAAATTACAAATGTGGAAGGCAGAAAAATCTCCTGGCTGTCCTTGAAGGGACCGATGCTGACCTCTCCCACCATATTGCAACCATGGTCCGCCTCTACAAAATCCCACAGGTAAGCGGGGAAAGTTGTGAGTTGTGGTCAGATTCTGTCCTGGAATATCCAAGAATGTTCCAAAGACAGATAGAGATGTTTAGTACTGAGTAGAGATATAAAATTGCTTGATAAATCGCTCTAACAATAACCTTACAGAGGTTTCCTCGCTATTGTCAGTCAGTCAAACTTCATTTCAGTCAAAAATCAATGTGGTTGAACTTCCATCCAGGGGTGGGCTTCAAAAATTTTAGCAAGGGGTTCTCTGCCCAGTTGCTGGGTGGGCATGGCCATGGTGGGCGTGGCCTAGTTGGCCTCCTGCACCACGGCGGAAGGGGGCGTTTTTGCCCTCCCCGGGCTCCGGAGGTTTTCCTCGAGCATCCGGGAGGGCGAAAATGGCCTCCCCAGGCTCCAGAGGCCCTCTGGAGGCCAGAAAGGGCCTGTTTCCGGCCTTCCTGAACTTACAGTAGGCCTGTTTTTTGCCCTCCCCGAGCCTACGTGTGTGCCCTGCACTTACCTGCATCCAAAACAGGCCTCGTAAGGGACTCCTGGGAGGGATGGGGTGGGCGGGGTGGGGCCAGCCAGGAGTGGGATTTGGGGATTCTCCAAACTGCACAGAATCTTAGCTAGAAGTTCTCCCAAACCCCTGCAAACCCCCAGCAGTCCACCCCTGCTTCTATTCAAATGAAATTCAAAATATTAGAACAATGCTAAAACTTTATTAGGGGAAAAAGAAAGAATGCATTAAAAACACCCTTCTGCTTTTTAAACTGCCTTCAGTTCGGTGTGAAAAGCCAATTATTGATATACAGCCCGATGAAATTTCTGCAAATCAAACTTGTTATATAAGCATACCAAATTATTTCAAATGTAGGATAATTTAAAACAGATGAAAGAAAGGATAAATAGCTGAATTAATGCTAGCTCGACTTTTGGGGGAAGTAATGGAAGGAAATAAGATGATGATTTTACTATCCTTCCTCTTAACCGTCTTGGTCCTGATAAAGATTTGGTTACAGTTCAATTTAGTTGATGAGAACTGTGTCTATATGTGTACATCAGGGGTGGCCAAACCGTGGCGCATGCGCCAAACGTGGCACATTGGATGATTACAAGTGGCGCATTGCATCCTTGTGCCTACTTATTTTTTTTAAATAGGTGTCATAACTGAATCCATCTTAATATTTTCAACACCAAAGTGATCTCAGTTCAATTTGTACAGCCTTCGGTAATGTTCAACTTCTCGGTGTCTGAAACTTAGAATGGAACTTGTGAGATGTTACTTTAGGTGGGTTTACAAACGTACGAATATTTTTATCGGTGTTGCCATTGCGCGTTCCTGCTCAAACGATCTCAAACACCGCGCACTAGCAACACATCAAGTCATGTGCAAATGAGCGGCGAGCGTTCAATATGGTCAGTTAGTTCTGAGTGAGCCATCATGGCATGGAGTTTGAAGCAGTGTTTTATTGAGTGTACTAGTGTGATTTTTGTATTAAGAGTGATTGAAAGACAGATTCAAGATTAAATATATATTACGTTTGTCAAAGAAGAGTACCACTACTTTTTCTTGACGCGAACATAGAATTCAGATTCCACATAATTGATATTCTGTGTGATACGACGTACCTACTTGTGATCTATTTGTTCTTTTTCACTTTTTTTTAGTTTTATACTTTTCTATGCTTAAATTCCTGTTATCCATTACAGTGCAAAAGAAAATTGAATTCCGTGATTGAGTTATTCCTTTTCCTCCCTTAAGTAAAGCAGATCCTACCCCTATCCCTATTTTACAACCCCAAACATGAAAGTAAGAAGGTAAAAAACATGCTTGAGTTGTATAGCGCATCTGAACTCGTCTGTGAAAAAATTGGCTCATGGTATGCTTAAGGTTGGCCACCACTGGTGTACATCAACCAGATGCTGAACTCAATAATGACTTTTCCAACTATATAAAGAAAGTCTACATTTCTGGTTACTAGACTAAATATTTGAGATCCTTTCCTTGATAGAAATGTCAACCAGAAGCTTATAGCACATTCATGTTTACCTTCGGGACTGCATTCTGCCTCATACTTCCCTTCAACCGGTTAGGGCCCACAGAGTGGGCCTCCTCCAGGCCCCGTCAGCCAAACAATGCCGGCTGGCGGGCCCTAGGGGGAGGGCCTTCTCTGTGGGGGGCCCCGCGCTCTGGAACCAACTTCCCCCAGAGACCCGAACCATCCCCACCCTGCTGGCCTTCTGAAAAGCTGTCAAGACATGGCTCTTCCTGCAGGCAGGGGTGAGAGACTAAATCCATCTGAACTCCCCCCCCCCCGGGACGGCTGATGGTGAATATTTTTTAACTTTTTGTAAATTTTTAACTGCTGTTTTTTAATTGCTGTTTATTATTAGTGTTCTCATAAAATTGCTGTACGCCGCCCTGAGTCCCTCGAGAGTAGGGCGGCATAGAAGAACCAATAATAAATAAATAAATAAATAAATAAATAAATAAATAAATAAATAAATAAATAAATAAATAAATAAATAAATAAATAAATAAATAAATAAATAAATAAATGGGCATAGGTGGACATTCCTAATGACAAACTCATGGGCTTTTTGTCTATGGAGATTCTCAGTCATCCAGATCATGGTTGTCCTAAAGGTGCTTTTTTCAAGAGGCAACTGGACTTTTTTGTTTTTCTTTGAAGACGTTCCGCTTCTCATCCAAGAAGCTTCTTCAGCTCTGACTGGATGGTGGGGAATGGAAGGATTTATGCTCTTTGCAGACAGCTGGTCATTTGTACTCTTTTAGAGAGTCATTGAGGCCACTTGGAAGTTTATCTGTGTCTTCAGGGTCACCTGAGTAGTGCAAATGTGTTGGAACTGCTGAAAGGATGGTGTTGTAGATTGGAGATAGATGATGTCGTATCCCTCCCCCTCTACTGAGAAAGGGCTGTTCAATTTTGACACACATGGCCTCTTTGACCCCTCTTTCAACCCTGTGGTCCTCTCTGTCAAAAATGTGGACTTTTCTGTCTTCAAAAGGCCTTTGTCTTTTAAATGCAGATGGCTGCTGAATCTTGTTCTGGTAGGTTTGTTCTTCTATGTTGTGCCATGTGCTTATGAAGTGGTTGTTTTGTTTCCCCAATGTACAGATCTGCAAATGTCTCACTGCATTGCACTGCATATACCACGTTGCTCCATCTGGGTGTTTTATCTAACACCCAGAGACAAACTGAGCAACATGTGGCATGTATGAATACGTGTTATCGCCGGGATGCGGGTGGGTATTTTTTATTATTTTATTATTTTCTTTTATTATTTTTCATTTTTATTTGATGTTTATATATATATGTGTGTGTGTGTGTGTGTGTGTGTGTGTGTGTGTAAGCCACCTTCAATCTCCATGGGTGAGTAGGGAGCAATATAATTTTTTTAAAAAATAAAAATAAATAAATATGCAGTACAATGCAGTAAGACCTGTGCAGATCTTGGATGAAATGCGAAACGTTTTCAAAGAAAAACAAGAAAGTCTAGTTACCTTTTGAAAAAAAAAGCACCTTTGGGACAATCATGGGCTTCTCTTCATTGTCCTTGAAAATTAAGTAGTCCCCATCCGGAATCATGATTTTTGGCCCTTTGAAGGGTATTTTTGGAAATGAGATTAACTGTTGGGAACCCATTCCCTGTTGGAACTGCAGTAGATTAGGCAATTCTACAGGTTTGGTGACCTAGCTAATTCGAAAGGATGAACATTCCCAGCCAACAGATGTTGGAGTTGCATCCGAATATGTTGTGTTGACTTCATGAATTGATTTCCTGTTGGTGTTTGGGTTTTGTAAAACATTTGGTGTAATTTGAAATTAGAAATATCCAGTGGAAAAGAGAATTGGGGAGAGGAGATAATCTATGATGCTGCAAGGATCTCCACAGCCATAGCTCTCCACAGCCATAGCTGAACCACTAAGCATAATCTTTGAAAAATCCTTCAGGACCAGTTCCCTACCAAACCTATGGTCACTAGCCACGGTCATCCCCATCTTCAAAAAGGGAGATCCCAGTCTAGTAGAAAACTACAGACCAATCTCTCTATGCTGCGTCACATGCAAAGTCATGGAATCAATCATAAAGCAATCCATTACCCTCCACCTAGAAACTAACAACCTACTCTCAAACAAGCAATTCGGTTTCAGAAAAAAATTATCCTGCAATCTACAACTACTACACTGCAAAAACATATGGACCTCAAAACTTGACCAGGGCAAAACAATAGACGCAATTTACATAGACTTCTGTAAAGCCTTCGACTCAGTGGTTCACGACAAACTACTTCTGAAACTGGAATCCTACAGCATCTCTGGACCCCTACATGATTGGATAACTGCGTTCCTGTCAAACAGACAACAAGTGGTCAAAATAGGGAGTGCCCTATCAAATCCCGTACCTGTTAACAGCGGTGTTCCCCAAGGCAGAATACTAGGACCAACACTTTTTATACTTTATATAAATGACCTTTGCGATCACATTACAAGCGACTGCGTTCTCTTCACCGATGATGTAAAACTCTTCAACACGACCGACAACACTGCTATCCTCCAAAAAGTCCTAGACTTTGTGTCCAAATGTCAAACATCTGGTAACTCCAAATCTCAACCAACAAATGCTCTGTCCTACACATTGGCAAAAAAAATCAGAACACCAAATACAAGCTGAACAGACAAGACCTTGCAGACGACCCTCACCCTGTCAAAGACCTTGGAATACTCATATCAAATTACCTAAGTGCCAAAGCCCACTGCAACAACATCGCCAAAAACGCTTCAAGAATTGTTAACCTAATCTTACGTAGCTTCTTCTCCGGTAATATCACACTACTAACCAGAGCATACAAAACATTCGCCAGACCAATCCTTGAATACAGCTCATCTGTCTGGAACCCACACCGCATATCGGACATAAATAGATTAGAAAGTGTCCAGAGATACTTTACAAGAAGAGTCCTCCACTCTACTCGCAACAGAATACCTTACGCAACCAAACTTCAAATCCTGGGCTTGGAAAGCTTAGAACTACATCGCCTTCGGCACGACCTAAGCATATCTCATACAAGTATCTGCTACAATGTCCTTCCTGTCAACGACTACTTCAGCTTCAACCACAACAATACACGAGCACACAACAGATATAAACTCAAAGTGAACCGCTCCAAACTTGACTGTAGGAAATACGACTTTAGCAACAGAGTGGTAAATTACCAGTGAAATGCAGTAGACATAATATACCTGGACTTTAGCAAAACATTTGATAAAGTAGACCACAACCTACTCCTTTATAAGCTAGAAAAAAGCGGGATAGACAGCTACACAACCAGATGGATTAACAATTGGCTGACCAACCGTACCCAGTGAGTAGTCCTCAATGGCTCTAAATACACATGGAGAGAAGTAAGCAGTGGGGTACCACAAGGTTCGTCCTAGGTCCAGTACTCTTTAATATCTTCATAAATGACCTAAATGAGGGAATAGCAGGAGAACTAACCAAGTTTGCAGATGACACCAAGCTGGCGAGAGTAGCAAACACCCCAGAGGACAGACTCAAAATCCAGAGGGACCTGGACAGACTCGAACACTGGGCCCAAACTAATAAAATGAAATTTAACACGGAGAAAAGTAAAATTCTGCACCTAGGCAAGAAGAATCAAAAATACACATACAAACTGGGCGAAACCACACTCAATAGCAGCGATTGCGAGAGGGATCTCGGTGTCTTGGTAGACAGCCAACTAAATATGAGCCAGCAGTGTGCAGCAGCAGCCAAAAAGGCCAACACAGTCCTGAGTTGCATAAATAGAGGGATACAATCAAGGACCAGAGAGGTACTAGTAATAGCAATACACTTTACTTATATACCGCTTCATAGTGCTTTACAGCCCTCTCTAAGCGGTTTACAGAGTTCAGCATATTGCCCCCAACAATCTGGGTCCTCATTTTACCGACCTCGGAAGGATGGAAGGCTGAGTCAACCTTGAGCCTAGTGAGATTTGAACAGCTGAACTGCTGAACTAGCAGTCAGCCTGCAGTCGCAGTATTTAACCACTGCACCACTTCAGCTCTTAAATAATACCACTCTATAAAGCCTTGGTCAGACCACACCTAGAGTACTGCATCCAATTTTGGTCACCACACTACAAAAAAGACATTGAAACTCTAGAGAAAGTGCAGAAGAGAGCAACCAGGATGATAAAGGGTCTGGAAAATAAAACATATAAAGAGCGGTTGCAGGAACTGAGCTTGGCCAGTCTGGCGAAGAGAAGGAACAGGGGTGACATGATAGCAGTGTTCCAATACTTGAGGGGATGCCACAGAGAGAAGGGGGGTCAGCTGTTCTCTATGGCACCAGAAAGCCAAACAAGTAATAACGGATGGAAGCTGACCAAGGAGAGATTCAACCTGGAAGTGAGGAGAAACTTTCTGACGGTGAGAGCGATCAACCAGTGGAACAGCTTGCCAGCGGAGGTTGTGAGAGCCCCAACACTTGTGACCTTCAAGGAGAGACTGGACTGCCATCTGTCTCAAATGGTGTAGGAACTCTTGCTTGAGCAGGGGGTTGGACTAGATGACCTACAAGGTCCATTCAAACTCTAATAATAAATCTAAAATAAATCTAAATGCCTGGAACTCACTACCTGACTCTGTGGTTTCATCACCAAACCCCCAAAACTTTACCCTTAGACTGTCCACTGTTGACCTCACCCGATTCCTAAGAGGTCAGCAAGGGGCATGCATAAGTGCATCAGCATGCCTACCCTCCCTGTCCTAATGTTCCCTCTTATCAGTACCCATCTTATGTATATTTAATTTAATTAATTTAATTTAATAGATTTGTATGCCGCCCAACTCCCGAGGGACTCTGGGCAGCTGACAACATATAAAATCATTGTTACATATAAAAACATATAATTAAAAATTATAAAAATTAAAAAACATCTGACATTCATAACCAAGGGTGGAGACCCAAATATAATCTGATTGGTCTCACTTTCACCCCGCCTGCCAGAAGAGCCAAGTTTTTATTGTTTTACGGAAGGCCAGCAGGGTGGGGATAGTTCTAATCTCTGGAGGGAGTTGGTTCCAAAGGGATATAAAACAATGTTATATCTATGTATATTACCAACACGTACTTGACAAAAATAAATAAATGAAATAAATAAAAGGAACCCATATATTCAACAAAGAGTGCTCCTTAATACAGGAAGTAGAAATTATGTTCTTCATATTACCATTATTTTCCAATTACATGCTTCAGTCAACATTTCTTTTCCTTTCAGTGGTCTTTACCAATTCCTTCCATTTTCTCCAGGTCTCCTATGCTTTTGTTTCGGATAATCTGGATGATAAAACCCAGTTTCCTTTTTTCTATCGGATGCTCCCAAAGGAAGGAATCCAATACGCAGGGATTGTTAAAATGATCCAGTACTTCAGGTGGACCTCAGTGGCTCTCATTGCTCCAGAATCAGACAACGGAGAAACATTCATGAAAACGTTAAGACCTTTACTCACTCAAAGTGGCATTTGTGCTCTTTTCTCACAAAGCCTATCGGGAATCAGTGCCAATCAATATAGTATTTCAAGTAATTTCTATCACAAATGGAAACAAGTCAATGTATTTATTTACTATTCAGAGGCTGCATTGCCAAGTTACTATTTCTATGGAATGGAATTCATTGACCACATTTTGGAGGTGTTAATAAAACCGACCATAGGAAAAATCTGGATTGTAACAGCTATGGGGGATCTCACATATAACCTCCGGTTTCGAAATTTCCGACGTGTTCACAGTATTTTCACTATCTCCATCCAGGCAAAGAAACAGATAAAACAGGACAGCCTCCATCTCTTATTTTCTTCAATCTTAGAGTTTGGTAACAAAGCTTTTCCCTGTACGTTTAAAAAGCTTCCCATCTCCATTAAAAGCTGATCGAGATGCAAAGAGGATGAAAACATGGAAGGTCTGCCACAGGAGAAGATTGAAGCCACCCTGTCTCTTGACAGCCGTCACATATACAACACCATTTGGGCTATGACACGAGCCCTAAGTTTGGCCTTTATCTCCAGAGGGAAGAGAAGGAAGCTGGAGGAAGTAGAAAGGCTACAACCTTGGCAGGTATATCCTTTTTCATCTGCTGCAAACACTTCCAGTTAAAATTATTTATAAATCATTTTAAGGAGAAATTTAGCATATGGTGAACAGAAGCATGGTTCTTTCCATAAGATACTCCTAAGCATGATGCACAGTGTGTCAGGGTTCCAAATAGCATCCGAAACTAAATCAGAGTCCGAGGCAAAGTATTCCTCAAAGTTCCAATTTATTAACAGAGCCATGTTGGCACATTTGTGAGAAACCCGAATCTAAAGCTACGAGGGTTTCTCCACCCAGTTTAAAGTTCATTCCTTTGCCCCCACACCAGGAGTGAAATGCTGCCAGTTCGGGAGGGCTGGTCAGTCGTTGCAGAGCCGATGAGCTGGCGGCGGTCATGGCGCAGGGCTTCTCCTGCCCGCTTCCCCCGCCCCCTGGATGCCGCCATCTGAGTTCTTCTACGTTCTGTGCCTGCGCAGAACACTTTGTGCCTGTGCAGAGGGCAAAATAACCCAAATGGTGGCGTCCAGCCAAGCGAGGGGAGTGGGTGGGAGAAGCCCCGCGCCGCGACCGCCGCCAGCTCCATTGGCTCTGCAACGACTGACTGGCCCGCCCGAACCGGCAGCATTTCACCACTGCCCCACACCCACCATCACGTTGACCAGTTGTCTTCTGCCAACGTGTCCGTTACTCCCCTCAGCTTCCAGGCAGGTGCTGAACAAAGGATGACCTTGAGAATCTAGAAGGAATTTTTTATGGCTACATCTCTACATCCCTCATGCAACAGCCCCTCCCAAGTTCCCACAGGAAGAATACATTCTAAAGTATAAAGTGTGGCAGGCCAAAGTCTCCACTCAAGGATGGCTTCGGCCTGACACAGTGGTGGGTTCGGTTCGGACCAGTTCCTTAGAACCGGTAGTGGAAATTTCCCACCGCTCGCCAAACCAGCAGTGATGACCAGCGGTCCACGCTCCCAAACCGGTCCTCCGGTCACCACCGATTTCCAAAAACCCCTCTGTGCGTGTGCAAAGGCTTCTGTGCATGCGCAAAGGGTCATTTCCGGGAAGGGATGCGTGCAAAACGTGCACTTCCGTCGTGGTGCAAACTGGTAGGGAAGGTAAGCAGAACCCACCCCTGATGATGCATCAAAGAGAAGACTTTTCTACCTTAAATATGCTGTTCATATGATAGGTGAATGGTGGGCAGGCGAAACATTAGGCTGGTAAAAGACAATTGGAAAATGTTATTCAGAAAACAGAATAATAGAGTTGCAAGGAACCTTAGAGGACTTCTAGTCCAACCGTCTACTTTATACAGGAGACCCTCTACCATGTCAGACAAATGCCTGACCAATCTCTTCTTAAAAACCTCCGATGACAGAGCCCCCACAACTTCTGGAGGCAAGTCATTCTACTGGTTAATTGTTCTCCTTAGTTAGGAAATTTCTCCTTAGTTCTAGATTGGATCTCTTCTGGATAACTTTCCATCAGTTGTTTCTTGTCCTGCCCTCAGGTGCTTTAGAAAATATAGGTTGACCGCCTTCTTAAGAGCCGTGGTGGAACAGTGGTTAGAGTGCAGTACTGCAGGGTACTTCTGCTGACAGCCTGCTGCCTGCAATTTGGCAGATCGAATCTCACCAGGCTCAAGGTTGACTCAGCCTTCCATCCTTCCGAGGTGGGTAAAATGAGGACCCAGATTGTTGGGGGCAATAGGCTGACTCTGTAAACTGCTTAGAGAGGGCTGCAAAGCACTATGAAGTGGTATATAAATCTAAATGCTATTGCTATTGCTATTCTTCTGTGTGATATCACCTCCAATGTGACAAGACCGAGTGGTTATGGATATTGCATCCCAAGGATTCTGTCAATTGTCCCTCCTTGGTTCTTGGGGGAGAGAAATTAACTCCCTCAGAACGGGTTCGCAATTTGGGTGTCCTCCTAGACCCACAGCTAAAATTGGAGCAACATCTTTCAGCTGTGGCTAGGGGGACCTTTGCACAGGTTCGCCTAGTGCACCAATTGCGACCCTTCTTGGAGAGGGAGGCGCTACTCACAGTCACCCACGCCCTTATCACCTCCCGGCTGGATTACTGCAATGCGCTCTACATGGGGCTACCCTTGAAGAGTATCCGGAGACTACAATTGGTGCAAAATGCAGCTGCGCGTGCCGTGGTGGGTGTGCCCAGGTACACCCACGTAACACCTGTCCTCCGCCAGCTGCATTGGCTGCCCATTAGTCTCCGGATCCAATTTAAGGTGTTGGTCATTACCTTTAAAGCCCTACATGGCTCAGGGCCAGGCTACCTTCAGGACCGCATCCTGCCGCATACCTCCCTACGACCGGTTAGGTCCCACAGAGTTGGTCTCCTCCAGGTCCCATCGACCAAACAATGTTGGTTGGCGGGGCCTAGGGGGAGAGCCTTCTCTGTGGGAGCTCCCTCCCTATGGAACCAACTCCCTCCGGAGATCAGAGCCATCCCCACCCTGCTGGCCTTCCGTAAAGCAATAAAAACTTGGCTCTTCCGGCAGGCGGGGTGAAAGTGAGACCGAGTAGATTATCTCGGGGTCTCCCCCCTTTGGTTATGAATGTTGGAGATTTTCTTTTAATTCTTATATATTTTTTAATTGTTATATGTTTTATTGTGATAGATTTGGACATGCTGTGAGCCGCCCAAGGTCCCCCGGCAGTTGGGCGGCATACAAATCTATTAAATTAAATTAAATTAAATATTGGAAGACTGCTATTGTGTCACTCCTAGTCAGGGGTGGGTTCCTCCTGGTTCGGACCAGTTTGCCAAAACTGGTAGTGATCCGCTGGTGACATCATGATGACGTCACCGAACCGGATTGGCCAGTGCCAGTCCACGGGTGCCGCCATCTTTTTTTTTTTTTTTGAATTTTTTTGAATTTTTTATTTCCTTCTAAGCATGTGCAGAAGCTGAGTTCCGGCACTGTGCACGCAGTCACCATCTTTTTTTCGGCTTTGTTTTTTTATTATTATTATTTTCGGATTTTTTTTTATTGCACATGTGTGGGTGCGCAAAGCATGGGCGTGCCCACATGGCGCGCCCACGCAGGAAGGGATGAACTGGCAGCGAGGTAAGTTGGAACCCACCCCTGCTCCTAGTTCTTTTCTTCATTATGATTTAGATCCTGCTGCATCTAGAATCTTATCATAGGCAACCTTCCAGTATCAGTCTCAGTTGTTCCATCCTCACTCTTGCAGGCGTTGTAGTAACAGTTGCTGTTTTTGGTGGAACTCTGGTGTCCCTAGAGAATGACATACTCCCTGCTTCTTCTCTGCAGGAAGGCACCATCCTTTCATCCACATGAGAGGGTTTTCTCCACAGAATTAATCTGAATGCCACACTTGGAGTTT
This sequence comes from Diadophis punctatus similis, assembly GCA_023053685.1. Classification (NCBI taxonomy): domain Eukaryota; kingdom Metazoa; phylum Chordata; class Lepidosauria; order Squamata; family Dipsadidae; genus Diadophis; species Diadophis punctatus. The sequence continues at coordinate 237,152,391 of JALIGW010000002.1, forward strand.
TCCACCCTCCTAACCTTTCATTCCCAATTAGGCAGCCCTATAAGTTGAATATATACATCAACTGGTTTCTAATTGGGCATTTCTTCTGCCTGCAGTAACTCCTCCCTATTTATTGTTACTGAAGCTGACGGACAAGACTTCTTAGCGCCGTGATAATTAGCACAATAAAAGTTAAGGATGCTCCTTTTTATTTATCTCCCCCATCCTCTCCACCAAAATGGCAGAATTACGTAGGATTAAAATATTGTGTCAGCTTCGAACTGAACCCGGCTACAACCATCTCTCCAACCCTAACCCTAACCACATATAAGGGAAGGAGGTTGGAATGCATTACTAAATACAACAAAGCGCTTTCTCATGAGAACCAAGGTCATCTCATTAGAAGAGCCGAGGTGGCGCAGTGGTTAGAGTGGGGTACTGCAGGCCACTTTAGCTGACTGTGATCCGCAGGTCAGCGGTTCAAATCTCACCGGCTCAAGGTTGACTCAGCCTTCCATCCTTCCGAGGTAGGTAAAATGAGGACCCAGATTGTTGGGGGCAATGTAAATATACATTGCTTACTGGTGTAAACTGCTTAGAGAGTGCTTGCACTGTGAGGCAGTATATAAATGTCATAAATAATAAATAAATAAATAAATAAATAAATAAATAAATAAATAAATAAATAAATAAATAAATAAATAAATAAATAAATAAATAAATAAATAAATAAATCTCCACTGGAAACAGATAAGGTTGGGAAAAGAATGCCTGAAAAGCCTGCCAATTAACTCAATTGGTCAGCGTGATCTGTGGCACTTGGGCATGGGGTTATTTCCTAGTTTAATTATACTGAAACGATGGGAAATATTTAGATTTGGTTTTCATTGAAGCTGTGCTGATATGATGTACTCATGAAAGAAGACCTGTTGTGGCCCGCCAGCTGCCACAGGAGAGCTGGCGGCAGACTCGGACGATGAGGAGGTTGGGGAAGAACTTGGGCCAGTTCTAGAGCCCGGGGAAGGCTCTAATGGATGCTCAGCGTCGGACACAGAGATAGAGCCAGGGCCGTCCGGCATTTTCCAGCCAGAGAGGCAGCTACCTTTGGAGTCAGAGATGAGGGAGGAGGAACAACAGCTGGGTCCTGTTCCAGATGCGCGTATGTGCAGAGCAGATAGGAGAGGTGAACAATGGAGGACAGTGAGCAGAACAAACGTGGACACTGACTGGCCCCTCCCTAGGTGGGGAATAAATAGGAGGGAAGAGGAGTGGTTTGGTTGTCACAGACAACTGTTCCTGTTTATGGAAAGTTTATTCCTTGTGTGTTTCATGCGATGAAGATTGCCTTGCCAGAACTGAGGTTTGTCCAGTTCTCTGTTTCAACGGACTTGATTTGCAGCCTCCCGGCTGGGAGGTCACACTCTTGCATTTATCACAATGAGCTGATAAGGACTATTGCTTCAGTTAACTCCTTGCCTGGACTTTCTGTTGGTGAATGCAGTTAATTCCCAAGGTTGTAAATAAAGAGGGGGTTTTCTTTGCGGGGTGTCGGTTTCTTGCATCTGCGAAGGCCGAGTCAGAACAAGACCCTTGAGAAGGAGCCAAGTCTCAGGGTTCTGATTTGCTTGAGTTCAGTAGCCGGAGCCTTGACATATTGCTCTTTTCAAAAGGCTGTAGAGCTTTCTGGTTCATATGGGATGTTCTTATCATTTCAGTTTCACTCTTTCCTACAACATCCCCAGTTCTACAATCGTTCCATGGATTGGGTGTATCTGGGCAAAAACGGAGAGCTGGCAGCTGACTTTGACATTGTGAAGTGGTTTCAGTTCCCCAACAAGTCCACGGTCAGAGTGAAATTTGGGAGCTTTGCAAGACACAAATCCCAGGATGCCGAGTTTCTCATTGACCAGGATATGATTATGAAGTCCCAATGGTTTAAGAATGTAGGGGCAAGCATTAACTGCAGTCCTGTTTCTCCCCTTCAATATCATCATACTTTAACACATTCCCAGTCAACGTCGTCAAATTTTGTGAAGCTAAATTTTGTGTAGTAGTCACGGAGAATGTCTTATAAACTGCAACCTTCTATTTTCCCATTCTTCAATTGATTCAGGGGCTCTGCTTTGGATTTCCAGTTCAAACAATGCACTTTCTTTTTATTTGCATAATATTTTCCATTGTTGTCATATTTTACAGAAATGGACAGGAAAAGCTACCAGTCTTAATTCCTGCAAAATGGAAATGAGCAATAGAAAAAAAATAGCAAAAATTGAGGTGGAAGATTCACGGGAGGACATGGATTATTTAATGTTGTTGTTGTCGTCGTTGCTCTGCTTGTGTATTTAATTTTGGACCACCATAATCACATAGCTTGTGCTTTTCAAAAAATAAAGCATGCACAAGACAATGAGCAATTCCTGAAATGTTGTGCTGCTCATTTAGAAGGATGGCATTTTACCATTTCTCTCAAAGGCTAACAGAGACAAGTCAAAGATAATCTCCCACTGAAAACCATTCCAAAATCTACATGTGAAAAAGAAGAAAATATCCTAGACTCCATCTCTTTGATCTCACCAAAACAATATTCTCAGGATATTCATCTTCTTTGGTTAAATGACCTGGGTTAAATTAAATGTTTGGTCTGGATTTAAACTGCTCTTTAAGGGCCTTGCCAACTCTGCCTTACAATTTCTTTCTTTCTTTCCTTTCTTTCTTTCTCTTTCTTTTTTTCTTTTTCTTTCTTTCTTTCTTTTTTTCTTTCTTTCTTTCCTTCCTTCCATCCTTCCTTCCTTCTTTCCTTCCTTCCTTCCTTCCTTCCTTCTTTCATTCTTTCTTTCCTTCTCTTTCTTTCCTCCCTTCTCTTTCTTTCCTTCCTTCTCTTTCTTTCCTTCCTTCCATCTTTCTTTCTTTCCTTCTTTCTTTTCTTCCTTCTTTCTTTCCTTCCTTCCTTCTTTCTTTCCTTCCTTTCTTTCTTTCTCTATCTTTTTTCTTTCTTTCTTTCTTTCTTTCTTTCTTTTTTCTTTCTTTCTTTCCTTCCATCCTTCCTTCCTTCTTTCCTTCCTTCCTTCTTTCTTTCTTTCCTTCTCTTTCTTTCCTCCCTTCTCTTTCTTTCCTTCCTTCTTTCTTTCCTTCCTTCCTTCCTTCCTTCTTTCTTTCCTTCCTTCCTTTCTTCTTTCTTTCCTTCCTTCCTTCCTTCTTTCTTTTTCTTTCTTTCTTTCTTTCTTTCTTTCTTTCTTTCCTTCTTTCTTTCTTTCCTTCCTTCCTTCTTTCCTTCCTTCCTTCTTTCTTTGCTTGCTTCCTTCCTTCCTTCTTTCTTTCTTTCCTTATTTCCTTCTTTCTTTCCTTCCTTCCTTCCTCCCTCCTTCCCTCCCTCTCTCCCTCCCTCCCTCCCTTCCTTCCTCCCTCCCTCCCTCCCTCCCTTCCTTCCTTCCAATATATAGGGCAGCCCTGAAGATCCAAAGAGAAAGATGGCCTCCAGGCCTGACAGGAACCCTGACAATATAGTCCTTTCACCTTAAGTGGCCATCCTACAGTGGCTAAGATGATGATGATGATGATGATGATGATGATGATGATGATGATGATGATGATATAGTCCTTTATGTTGCCCATTTTTCTGCATAGAGTCTGCCTCCTTCCAGGTGTGTGGAAAGTTGTGTGCCTGGATTTTTCAAAGTGGGTCAGGAAGGGAAACCCATTTGCTGCTATGATTGTGTTCCCTGTGGAGAAGGGACCATCTCCTCTGAGGAAGGTGGGTGAGTACAGAGCAAAGCAGCCTGTCATCCAAAAGACTAATAGTTTCTTAGTCTGTTTGCAAAATTAATCATCCCTCCAAAATAAATTATACATCCTAAAAAGGAATGCATTGGGAAGAAAGATCAGAGATGATGAACTGGCTGAACTGAGCAGAATCATAAGCATCACCCACTGCTGTTTAAAAGCAGAAAGATGCCACTTCAGAGTCCATAAAAAATTACCTTACTTTGATTTTTCATGTTTTTACACAGAAAGTATATTAACTATTGCCATGGAAAATAATACAATAGTGGCTGAAGATGATAGGTGCTATTTTTCTTTTCTGCAGATGCAGATTATTGCACCAAATGTCCAGAAGATCAACATCCAAATAAAGTGCAAGATGAATGTTTCCCTAAAAGAACAACCTACCTGGCCTATAATGATAATCTGGGGACCATCTTGGCTTGTCTTGCACTCTTGTTGACCTTAACTACTCTTCTTGTTTTAGCAATCTTTGTTAAATACAGAGAAACTGCCATCGTCAAAGCCAACAACCGGGACCTTTCCTACATCATCTTATTCTCCCTTCTGTTTTCCTATTTGACTTCCTTCCTCTTCATTGGCCAGCCAAGGAGAGCTACCTGCCTTCTCCGACAAACAGCCTTTAGTATCATCTTCTCAGTTGCCATCTCTTCTGTCCTGGCCAAAACTATCACAGTTGTCCTAGCTTTCCTGGCCACAAAGCCAGGAAACAGGGCGAGAAGATGGCTGGGGAAGCGTTTGGCCAACTATATCATTCTTTGCTCTTCCACTGTCCAAGTGGTCATCTGTAGCATCTGGCTGGTGATCTCCCCACCATTTCCTGATTCTGACATGCACTCCCAACCAGGAGAGATTGTACTTCAATGTAATGAAGGATTTCTTGCCATGTTTTATGTTGCTCTTGGCTACATGGGCTTCCTGGCTGCCATCTGCTTCACGGTAGCATTTCTGGCTCGGAATCTGCCTGGGGCCTTCAATGAAGCTAAGATGATTACCTTCAGCATGCTGGTCTTCTGCAGTGTCTGGGTATCCTTTGTACCCACCTACCTGGGCACCAAAGGGAAGTACATGGTGGCTGTGCAGATCTTCTCAATCTTGGCTTCCAGTGCTGGCCTGCTGGGCTGCATTTTCATCCCCAAATGCTATATTATCTTATTAAGATCAGATATGAATACAAAGGCACAGCTAATTGTTAAAATATAGGCCAACGACTGATTCTTAGATACTTTTTCCCAAATGCCATTACCAAAACCATTCTTTGTTCTAAAAACTCTTGTTATAGAAAGTGTGTCCATTTTGTTCTCATATAAAACTGTTCTGGTCTAGGATATTCTCTTTTTTATTACTAGAGTCTTAAGGTAATTCCTTGTACATATCCACCTCCATATAGTATATGTAGCAGCCACAAGACAAAGTAGGATTATCAAGCTTTTGTTTTGTTTTATTTTGTTTTGTTATGTTTTGTGTTATGTTATGTTTTGTGTTGTGTTTTGTGTTGTGTTTTGTGTTGTGTTTAGTTTTGTTTGCCGACTCTGATGGATCACCTACTATGAAATAATATATTCCCATTTTGGGAGGGAGTGATAACTTAGAGAAATTTAACTGTATAACATGTGAGTTTGAAATGGAGGAAATGTAACAACATGTACTTGAAATTAGATAGGAAGTTAAAAGATTTGGCAACAAGACGATAAGCAGCAGAAACCACAAGTAGGGGCAAATGGACACGTAGACTAAAAGCAGGGTAGAACTCCCAAAAAGGTAATAGCTTTGTGAAATTTTACTTTCCTATTTCTTGAAATCAATTGTATAAAAGATCGTGCTTTGCTGTTGTTCAGGGTTGCAGCTCCTTTAGCGGCTGGGACCCTTTTTGCTGAAGTGCTTCAATAAAAGTTTTGTGAAAGTTTTGCCTCCATTGGCTTCTACACCAGGCTGACCCATTTTTGGGACAACTCCCTTCTGGTTGGGCCCAACCCTACTTCCAATTTATGACAGGCTTATTGGTATGGCATGGGGTTGCAATGGCAGTAGTTTAATACTTGTGATGATGTCAGTGCACAAGAATGTAGGGCTTCAATGACATTATCACAACCAGCTTAGCTTGATGGCGCACCTATCACCAACTATTCTGTTTGAGACCTACAGGCTGAGCTCCTACTTACTTTCCTTTCTGAGGCAAACCTCTTCTCCTTCTTCATGTTTCTAAGGAAAACTGGACACCACAAACATCTTTATTAGTTTATTCTACAACTAAGGACAAACCTCAGGTTGTATGGCTCGAAGATGCAATGTTAGAAAGTTAGAATAATTAATCAATTAATTGATTGATTGATTGATTGATTGATTGATTGATTGATGAATTGAGGAGAAGTGAGGCACTTTAACTTCTTTATTATGATAATAGTTACGATACAGAACACAACAAGAACTCAGCTGTTCTCTAACTGACAGCTCCTTTTATACTGTAACATTACAGTACATCAACCAATCATGGCTTAAGTATTTCCCGCTCCTTTTCCGGCCCCCTGGCAGCCCTCCGGAATGCTACACTCCTTCCCTCTAAGTTGGAACAAACATATTCTGCCAAATACGCTGGCTGCCTCCTGATCCTACCAGACCTTCTCAGCTCTGGTTGTTCTACTGCAACTGAGCCATTACCATCATGTTTGGTAGCCTGGCTCGTGTTTCTATTCCCGGGGGCCTTGGCTTCCCCTATGTCCTCCCCTTCTAACTCAGGTACTCTCTCCGGGCAGGTGTCATTTGTTGGTTGCTGTTCTGCATCGGAATTTGAGCCTCTGACCCCCTTCGGCGGGTGGGACTTCGGTTAATCTACCTTGCGGGTAGGCGGAGATAGGTTCCCCCTTACATGAGCACAACTGATCAATATGTCGGTGCCACTCCCTTCCATTGTCTAACAACACTCTATATGAACAGGGCCCACTTATTCCGGCTATCACACCCAGCATCCACAGGGGGTTCCCAGAATAATTCCGTGCATACACAGGGCTGCCCACTTGGAAAGACCTTCCCGGAAGGGCGGAGTCTAGAGGTTTGTCTTCCATGTATTGGGGTGAATCCTGTCTAATATGGTCCTTAATCTCCGACCCATTAACAGTTCCACGGGGGTCTTGTTAGTCATTGTGCACGGGGTCATGTCCTGTGTTAGGAGCAGCGCTCTTATCTTATGGTGAAGGTCTCCAGGTCCCAACCTGAGGAGGGATTCCTTTACTGAGAGCACTGTGCATTCTGCTATTCCATTGCTAGCCAGGTGCCATGGAGAAATTAACCCATGTCTGATTCCCAGGCTGGCAAGGAATCCCTCAAACCTCGCAGAAGTCAATTGTGGGCCATTATCCGAGATTAACAGATCAGGAATGCCATGAGTCGCAAACAAAGACTCCATGCAACGAATCACGATCTCTGAGGTGGTGGTAGATATAGTGCACACCTCTACCCACTTAGGAAACGTGTCTACCACCACCAACAGCATCTGGCCCTGTACAGGGCCAGCAAAATCCACGTGTAGTCTTGACCATGATCCTGCAGGAGTTTCCCATACTTGGGATGTGGCCTTAGGCGGGGAAGCCCTGGACTGTTGACAAGGGTTACAGTGAGACTCACAGTCTTCTATCTCTCTATCCAACCCGGGCCACCAAATATATCTCCTAGCTAGGGCCTTCATATGGACTATGCCCGGGTGACCCCTATGTAATGTATTCAATATATGCCCTCTGAATTGTGGAGGAACGACCACCCTATCACCCCACAACAAACACCCCCTTATGACAGATAATTCATACTGATGAGCCTTGAAAGGCTCAAAGTGTGGTGGCAACTTTTCCTGTGGCCACCCTCTCAAAACCCAAGTCACAATTTGAGAAAGTAATCAGTCCTGTGCGACCGCCCAGGCGATGTCAGCAGCAGTGAGTGAAAGCTTGAGGTCACAAATGGAGAGAACTATAGCAGCTGGGGTGGGGTCTTCCAAAACATCAGGTAATGGGCAATGGCTCAGTGCATTAGTGTGAGCGGTGTGCCTCCCAGGGCTGTAGATAAGATGGTAGCTGTAATTTGCCAGGAAAACAGTCCAGCGAGTCATGCGAGGGGACATCACCTGTGGCGATTGACGGTCACCCGCCAATATGCCCAAGAGTGGCTAATGGTCTGTCACAATATCGAAACTCCAGCCATAGAGATAGTGATGTAGCCGGCGCACCCTGGCTACCAATGCCAGGGCCTCTTTGTCAAGCTGGCCATAATTCCGCTCCGGGCTAGCCAAGGTACGTGAGAAAAATGCAATTGGGGCTTCTGTGCCATTAGGCAGGCGATGGTAAAGCACTGCCCCTGCCCCGTATGGGGAAGCATCACAAGTAAGAACTAGCGGGAGGTTGCTACTGTACTGTGCTAGTACTGAATTTGCTGTCATCAAACCTTTGACAGCGGCAAAAGCTGAGCTCTCGCGGGGACTCCAACGCCATGGAGTTTTAGCGTCCAGTAACCGATCTAGTTCTGCATCTACTTTGTGCCTCAAGGCAAGGGGTGCCCAACGTGGTTTAAGGCAGATTGGGGCTATTAGAGGATCTAAATTGAAAGATACTGGGGAGCCCTTATATTTTCCAAGTTGGCCGTCGAAAACTGATGGGAATTCCTTCGCTGAAAGGGGCACCCAGATTGTTTCCAGAGATTGAATTAATGCCCTCTAGCGTGAACCCCAGGGTGGAAAACCAGTCAAGCCCTAAAAGGCTTGTGAGGGGACCATCTACAATCACTAGGGGTAACTTTCCCAAAAATTCTTTGAATTTGACAGGGAACATCCCCCTCCCAATAATAGGTATCTCTTAGGAACAACAGACAGGGCTCTAAGAGATTCTTGGCCATTTTAGGGAATGCATGTTTAAGAGTGCTCCGCGATATAATAGACATTGAGGACCCTGTATCAACCTCCATGGGGCAAGTCTTATTTCCCAACAGAACAGTGACAGTAATATTCTCTCCCGAAGACAGCTGCATCTTCCGAACGACTGTAGGCGGATCTTTGCTGGATCGGTAGAGAGCATAACAGCCTCCCTTTCTAGACGACGAGCCCCCAGGCGGCCATCTCTGCGTTGCGGGATCCATCTCCCTGTAAGAATGAGGAGGAGGCACTCTTCTTTTGCAGCAGTCTCTAGCGATGTGGCCTCTGTGCCCACATCGCCAGCAGATCGTATCCTTGAATGAGCACTGAATTCGGAAATGATCATCCCCACAACCCATGCAAGCCGATGGTGGTGGTGGTGGTGGCTGGTTCTTAGCAATGGAGCCCTTTTGTCTCTCGGTCATGCAGCAGACCTCTTCCTCTAGCACCAGTTCACGTTTGAGTTCTTCAGGCAGAGAGTCTATACAATGAGCGCTAGCAGTAGGCGGAGGATTCACACCCAGATCCATCTCGGCGAGGGACTGAGAAGATAATTACGCGGCACGAGCCTCATCCAAAGCGGCCTGGAATGTGAGGCCGTGCATTGCAAGGAGGCGTCTCTTAAGGCGACAGTCCTTCACCCCAAACACCAATCTGTCTAAAGGTAATCTTTCAGGTTGTTAAATTCACAGTATAATGCAGCTCTGCGCAGCTCGGCAACATACTGATTAATAGTCTCTCCGTCTCTCTGGTTTCTATGATAGAATGCATATCTACGAGCTCAGTGGGAAGGTGGGGGGGAAGCGTAATGGTCCTTTAACTTGGTCATGAACTCATCCCATGGCACGCTATGAATGGATTTAGGGGCAAACAGCGCTTTGGATAACCATTTGTCTGAAATGGTATAGGGCAGTGGTTCCCAACCTGTGGTACGTGTACCACTAGTGGTACGCGAGGGCCTTCCAGGTGGTACGCGAACACTTTCGGGGTCATGAACGATTTTTAGTTAGTTATTTTTTACTTCACAAAAATGTTTACTGCCTAACACAAGATAATCTGGCAACGATTTGCAACTGTTGCCACACGCCACCCACCTGGTCCCAGCGGCCCGAGAATACAGTTGCTGGCTGCGTGGGGCCAAAAAAGGAACGGTGACTGTTCTGAACTCTCAGCAGTCGCGCAGTAGAACCCTCGCGAGAAGGTGCGTGTCGTAGCGAGCTCTCGAGCTAAGGTTAATCTCACTCTGTTATTGTTAGCACTATGTTCTCTTGACTCAAGTTACCCTTTGATATTCATTACTGCATCTCAGTGTGTATGTTACTATTTTTATTATTATTTTGTATACTTATATACTTATTATTTTCGTAGTTGGTTTGCGTGTTCTACTTGTACAATTATGGAAATAAAGTGATATCTGATCGAATTTAGTTTCTCTGGAACCAGGTGGTACGCGGCGACTGTACGGGACCTCCAAGTGGTACTTGATCACAAAAAGGTTGGGAACCATTGGTATAGGGTCTCCTGTTTGAGCAGGGGGTGGACTAGAAGACCTCCAAGGTCCTTCCCAACTCTATTATTCTGTTGCTTATAAATAAATAAATAAATAAATTTGATGGAGATATAGCAGGAAATAAATATATCAATAATTTACAAACATAAATTAAACCTTGAAGTTAAATTAATATGACAAGCAGGACCAGTAACGTTAATCACCATGTCATAGGAAAAGACTAGCAAAAAAAAAATTCAACCATCCCATTGCAAATATGAGGTTACAAAGTGCCTGTCCTGTGGCTGAAAGAAGCTCTTAAGGTTGATTCTCCAAACAATTTGAAAAGAAGTCCCAAAGCGACCAAGATTTTGGGTGCTCCTTAGCTGTTCTCGCTCTTCTTTCTTCGACGTTCTGTAAGGATAGAATGGGGGGGATCAGTCCTGGAAGACACCTCTAGATACCACCCAATACCCCTTTTGTAACAGGGAAGGCAATTTCAATTTTTCAATGAAAATACTGTAGGCCTAGAGTCCAAGTGCTATTGCTGGAAATCCTGAGGTGCTGAACTGAACAGCAAGTTCAAGGATTCAGAGAATTTTTCTCTCCTGGGGTTTGTCTGAGATTTTAATCCTTGTTCTAAATTGTTTTTCCTTTCCCCAAACGTTTTATTTATTTATTTAGTATACGGTGATGTTACATTGCCCAGGAGACTGAACTGCTAATGCAGAGTAGTAGTTTGGCTGCATGTTTGCTAGCTCTGTTTGGTTCACGCTCGGGTACTTCCCAAGGTGGGCCACAGGAGGGCGAGCTAACTCTACATCAGAAAGAAAAACAAACAGCTTTCTTGCTGTTATGTATTAAGGTTTGAATCTGAGTTAACGGTTTACACCAAGGTCCGCTTTGCAGAGCAGGAAAATAAAGATCACTGATTGGTTAACACAGCCGGCAGCCCTCTATTTAAAGAGAGCCTTGCCGGGCTGTTTCTTTGCTGGTTACTACTTCACTGAATAAAGAGCTGTTAGTCACTTCACTGCCTCCAGCCTCTTCAATCCAAGAACCCAACACTTGCAGTATCATCCAAGGCGCTCTCCTTTCACCAAAGCTACCTCACAAATGGGAATCGCAACTGGGAAGGTTCGGGGGGGGGGAGAGATTTTAACTATACAGATGAAGCGCTGTCTTGACTCACCACTGAAGTGGTACCTATTTATCTACTCACACAGAACATGTTTTCAAATTGCTAGGTGGGCAGGAGCTAAGGTGAGTAATGGGAGTTCGCCCTGCTATGCTGTGCTAGGACTCAAACAAAGACCATCTCCGGTGTTATAAAGCCACTGAGTCACCACACTTCTACTCCCCAAACATAGAAAGTTGGAGTATGGATAGAATTCATATGGGATTTGTGCTGGATTTATCCCCTGGATTCTTTGGGGCTACATGATGTGAACCTGGGAAGAATGTGGTTTTGGTTACTGAAATTGGGAGAACGCACATAAATTGAGGGAATAAATATGTGAGACCTGATATACCCACCTTGTGTAAAACCAGGGTGATGCTCACATATCTTCAGAAACTTCTGCGAATTGGCCCCTCGACTCGACCCTGCATTCTTAATTTTAATATTTCAAACTTAAACAAGAGTGAATTAGCCAGCTGCCATGCAAAGAACCTGTTTTCTGCATCACACTACACAATATTTATATATAGTGTTTATGGGTTTACGTCTATTTGTGCACCTCCCAGAGTCAATGTATGAGGGAAGTGGATGGTTTGTACATAGGACATACATTCATACATGCATACATACCAGTGGTGGGTTCCTACTGGAGCTGTCCGGTGCGTAGCTCCAGTAGGGAGCAGCCGATTGCGCAATTTGCACACGACCGCTCCGGAGCCGTCTTTGCCGGTCCGTCGTGCGCATCACCATCTTTTTGTGAGAATTTTTGGGCAATTTTGCTTCTGCGCATGCACGGAAGCAAAATCATGCTGAAATCTCGCGAGGGGATGCACACGCACATGAGATTTCGGTGAGATTTTGCTTCTGCGCATGCACGGAAGCAAAATCGCGCCAAAATCTTGTGCGTGCGCACATCCCCTCATGAGATTTTGGTGAGATTTTGCTTCCATGCATGCGCAGAAGCAAAATTGCACTGAAACCTTGCGCGCGTGCACATCTCCTTGCGAGATTTCAGCGAGATTTTGCTTCCGCGCATGCGCAGAAGCAAAATTGTGTGAGGAGGCACATGCGCGTAGCGAGCGAGCGAGCGAGCGCCCGAAACGTGGAGATGCGTGCACAGCGCACCGGCATCTGTAAGTGAGCAACCAGCCCCTGCTACATACATACATACATACATACATACATACATACATACATACATGCATACATGCATACATAAATGCATACATACATGTATAAACAAATAAGCAAATAAATTCTAGTTTTATAGCTGGTTCTACTGGCCCCATGGGCAGGTACTTAACGACCATGCAAGCCCTCTCTAGCAGCTATTTTTATGAGCGCACCCAAAACTTGTTCCAAATATTCCAACTGTATCATGAAGGCAGAGAGTTTGCATCTTGGGGTTGAGGATGGAAGCACCATAACACGAGCAGAAAACTCATGTGGGTTCACATGCAAACGGAAGTAGAGGCTGAGAAAAACATGGTGCAAGACTTCAGATCAGCTTCAGAGATGGTTTTCACTTACCTTCCCTACCGGTTTTCCAAATGTGAGCATGTGCACGCAGGCTTCACCCGCACGCGCCACCTCCGCACATGCGCACAGCCACCCGCGCATGCGCTTTACTCTCACGCGAGCCTTCCGCGCATGCGCCCAGCCTCAAAAACATGCACAAATAGGATAGCATAGAGCCAGGGTGAGTGGGCGGGGCCACCCGCGATTTCCACTACCAGTTCGGGTGAACCAGACAGAACCGGCTGAATACCACCTCTGATCAGCTTGTTTGGAAATTGTTCAGAAGGGTTGGGATGAAAGCGGATCCATCTCCCCAAGACCCTCCCAGTGGGAATTGAGGGAAGCAGGAGGAACAAGGTTACAAAGATATTTCCTTGTTACTTACTCATCCAGATGATCCCAGATGCCAGAAGAATGAAAACAGCCACAGCCGCCAAGATGAGTCCTACATGGAGCCTCCTGTTGGCTAAAAGTAGAACAACGTCTTCAGGGCAATTGTTGCCACCAGCATCCTCAGCTCAAGGACAGACACTGGGCCCTAGTTTTGGTACCTGGCACACCCAGAGGGTGCTCACTGTCAAGCAACTGTCATGAATTCCTCCCTAGTAGCTTTACTTCTGCCAAAGAGGGACCCATTGCCCCTAGGATCACAACTGTGGAAACCACAACCATGGCTGGCCTTGAACGTAGGTGTGCCTTTCCCACTTTGCCACCCTCTAGCGCAGTGATGGCGAACCTTTTTTTGCTCGGGTGCCAAAAGGGTGTGTGCATGCGCGATAGCGTGTGCAGGCATGCCCACACCCATAATGCAATGCCCTCCCCCCATGCATGCACACACAACCCCCCCCGTGCTGCCCCCCCCTGTGCATGCGCATAGGCCTCACTGAAGCCTCTGGACTTCCGGTAGGCCAGTTGGGCCGTTTTTTGTCCTCCCCAGGCTTCAGGAAAGCCTCCGGAGCCTGTGGATGACGAAAAATGGCCCAACGGCCCAACCGGAAGTTCAGAAATGAGCAATATGTTGCCACTGCGCCACCTCGGCTCTGGATGGAATCACCCCCTTTTCTTCATTCACATGACACAAAAGCACGGATTACCTACAGGGGTACAGTTCTATGGCTAAGACGACATGTGATTGCTTAGTTTGTGGTTCAATACATCGTCAGACACAAATAGGTTGAGGTTGAGGGTGGGGAGAACTACACCTGGTGAGCTAATTGTTCTGTCTTTGCACCAAGGGTAGAGTTCCCTTCCTAATTGCCCAATCCCTCAATCCCTCAACAAGTTCCTTCATCCAAGCCAAGACCAAGGATGTCACAAGCCTAGAATGTTCCATGTGAGGCAGGGATGTTTCCTACACTGCATGCCAAGGCCTGGGATGGTCCATCATATTATTGTTTTTTTCATTCTTTCCACCATGAGTGAAAATTCTTCTTTACCTACCCGAGTCTTGCAGTTTCTCATCAGGGTTCTCCTTCCAGGCCAAGACCAGGGGCTCCTGTAAGCTGTCATGCTTTATGTGGCAGCTGAAGAGGTCCCTCTCCTTGGGGTCAATCTCAATGCTGAGCCAGACATAATAGGTCCCGTCCGAGTTGGGGGCCACATTCCTATGGAGGGTCTCGTACTTGCAATCCTCTTCGCCCCTCCTCCAGATGGCCTGGATCTCCTTGGGGTAGAAGCCATAGGCCTGGCAGATGAGGATCTCCACCTTGTCACTGGCGGTCTTGTGCATCACCTTCCCCACCGGGGATTCTGCCAAAACAGCAACAGCACACCTCACAGGATCTCTCCACAAATACCAAGACAATGCAACATCTGGAAGAAGCTCACCGAATTGCATTCCTGCAACCCCTTCTTTCTTGAATCTGTATGATCCTCAATGTTGTGTCCCAGCACCGCAACCCACAGAAAAAAACACAACTGTTTGCTACAAAAGCAAAAGGGGTCCTTTTACTAATGAAGATGCTTAGTAAAAGCGCAGGGGTTTAAAGTCCAGAAACAAACATAAAGAGAGTCTTGGGGAATAAAGTTCCTTCGTCTCTTCATGAGTTATTATTCAAAGTTCAAATGTCCAAAACAAATACCAATTAAGTCTTTTCATATCTCTCTCACACTCACTTGAGTTGGCTGGAATCTCAGAAAAGCATTCCAGAAGCTGCTATTTCCAAACACAGAACTCAAAACAGGAACGCCGATGCAAAAGGACTCTGAAGTGCTCGCAGATCACAGGTGTTGCTTCCAGCACCAAGTGCTGAGTGCACCAGTCCTAAATAGCCTGAGGGCGTGGCCCATTAGCCCTCACCTTTACCTGCAAGGAGACCTCCGGCTGTAAAGCCGATCCCGTCTGCTAGCTGCTCTGCGAGCCCTAGCATCCAGCAGAGGCTCCTCCTCTTCTGAGGACTCACTCTGCACCAGGTGAGAAGGTGCAAAAGGCCCTGGCTGGTCTTCCTCCTCTGGCACTGAGTCCTCATCGCTGTCAGACTCAGGTGCCAGGTACACAGAGTGATAGTGCTGTGCCACGGGCGGCTCTAGGTCCTCTGGATCCTCGACCAGCTGCGGGCAAGCCACAACACTCAAGAGGTGGACCTTGATGTTCCATAAGTGTCAGTCCTACAAGGTAGACCAGGCCAGGAAATCGACACAGAAAGGCTAAAACTACTTTTCCTGAAATTGGCCATAATAGCGGAATCTGGTGCACTGTGCACCCTTTTCCGTCTTATGTCCAAGTTCCTTCAAAGTATAATCTGTCTGTTGTGGACTTGAGGTATGTTTCACTTTTTGTTGTCCAAGGATTATGCATATGTCTATCAATGTTACCATCCTTACCTTCTACACCAGGGGTCCCCAAACTTGCCAACTTTAAGACTTGTGAACTTCAACTCCCAGAATTGCCCAGCCAGCATAGCTGGAGTTCAAGTCCACAAGTCTTAAAGTTGGAAGTCCACAAGTCTTAAACTCTGGGAGTTGAAGTCCACAAGTTTTAAAGTTGCCAAGTTTGAAGACCTCTGTTCTACACTATTAGTGTTGCATATCAGTGATTGCATGACCTTGGTAGATGCTGTTAGGACTATGTCCAAACGGTTGGGTTGTTAATATATAAATAAGCCACCAATCTATATTTGTATATATTTAAGTACTACAACGTTAAATGTATTGCTGTATTCTGATTGGCTGTAGTGTTTCAAGTTTGCCATAAGAGGGAGATAGAGATCAGGGTTTGTTCTCTCTGCTGATTCATTTGTGATTGACTTTGTGTCTGATAGTGAGCTCTGTGTGAAGCTCTGTTACTTTGATAGTATCAAAGTGTTTGTAAGCTGTAATATCTTTGTTTGATGTTTAAGACAAAGACAGACTGGTAAGAAGATTATTGTACTTCTTGATATTGACTGACTGAACGTGTATGACCTGGACTGTTTAATTGGACTGTGCTATTTATCTATAAGTAAACTATTTTATACACTTGAACGAATCTGTTTGTGACTGGATCATTACTCCTATCCACTGGTTGCCAAGCTGAGATACCATGTTTCTACGTGCATGTCCCTGATAACTCAGGGGTCGCTCTGCACACTCCTTAACAGATGCCATACGCTAAATAAAATAAATCAATAAATACCTTCTACACAAGGTTTCCTTCCATGCAAGAGTGATTTTTCCCCCTGAAGGGGAACTACAGACCTCCTTCCATCCCACCAGCAGCATTGAAAAGTCCAGCCAAGAACTCCATTCCCCTGCACTTACCTATACTTTGCAGAGCTTCCTTACTGTAAGACAAATAACTCTGCAACTGTTCACTACAGGTCTCCAAGTAGATTTTGTTTCTTTGGGACCACCCTGGATCATCCTCCCACTTCTCCTTGACCTTCACGGCCTGGGGCTGAGCTGTCACCCATCTGAAGGTCCCCTTCTCAAAGCTGATGAAGTCCCGTCCATTGTAGCCGTAGTGCAAAACCCCTCCTTTGCTTCCGTCTTCCCTGAGCTCACAGCACAAAATTGCCTGCCAGGTGTGAAGCCCTGAAAGAGAGAGTAGAAGGACCAGACTTCCTCCTCAATCCCCACCCCCACCTCAAAGAAAGCTTATTATAAAGTCTCAGTCCAAGTCTTTCCCCCTCCACTCCAACCCTACTGCAGAAGGAGGGAGGAAAGTGAAGAGTGCCTACACCAGAGGTGGGTTCCTTCCTGTACGCTCTTATCTGTGGTCGCCGCAGAGCCGAAGAAGCCGGTGGCATTCGCGGCACAGGGTTTCCCCCATCCACTTTCCCCCGCCCGCCTGGATGCCGCCATTTGGGTTCTTTTGCCCTCTGCGCAAGCAGAACGCTTTGCGCATGCACAGAGGGCAAAAGAACGCAAATGGCGGCGTCCAGGCAGGCAGGGGAAGCCCCGCGCCACGAACGCCACTGGTTTCTTCGGCTCTGCGGCGACCAACAGGTAAGAGCGTACCGGCAGGAACCCACCTCTGGCCTACACCAAACGTTTCACATATCATGCAATGGCCAGTATTTTGGGTGAAGGAAAATAATCTGGAGTTTTTCAGAGGAAAACCTCAGAGGAAAGAAAAAAATCACCACTATCTTCTTTCAGCACTGGAAGCCAAAAAGGGGAAAGACAAAAATGTTGCATTTTGTAGTCTGTAGGTAGGCATTATAGCCACGTCTCTCTTCCTTGTGAGATGGGGGCAGAGGTGGGTTCCTACCTGTTCAGATCGGTTCTATAGAACCTGTAGTAACTTGGTGGCCTGGGTTGCTAGAACCGGCAGCAACCCAGGCCTGCCGCGCCCCTGAGCTGGTTCTCTCGGTGGCACCATCTTGTTTTTTGTCTCTGCGCATGCGCAGAATCTTTTTTTAAAATACTGCGCATGCGCGCAGCACATCCCTTAGTGAACCGGCAGCAAAACAAACCGGAACCCACTCCTGAATGGGGGGTATATTTCTCCCTCCCTCCCCCCCATTCGTTTCTCCCTGGAATAATAAGAGTCAACTGGAGGAAGAAACAAAAGCCAAAGAAACCTCCATTTTGCTGTACACTCCTCAATTCATCTCGGAAGACCTGCTCAGCGACCAGCAACGTCTCATTCCCTTCTTTCCCGTGGTTGGGATCCTCCTTCTCCACCTTCTCCATCCAGGACACCTGAGGCTCCACTTTCCTGGTGTGGCTGTCATAGCGAGCGATGGGTTGGTCATCCAAGTAGGCCTTGGAGAAGACCTGGGGAAGCTCCTGGTTGGGCTCTGACGCTTGCAGGTAGGAATAGCACAGGGAATGCAAAAGGGAGCCTGGGAAGGAAGAAGAGAGAAGGGTCTATTTAGGGGTCTGCAGCTCCAGCCCATTCTCATTGCATCATCCCACAGAAAACCCCTTCAATCTGTTGCTATTGGGTGGGAGATTTCCAGTGGGGGGGGGGGAATGGTGAATTGACTCCATGTTGAGCTCCATGTTGAGCTATTAACATTGACTTTGCTTATTGGAAATCCCATGGAAAAGTCACAAATGACATATGTGACACTGCAAACGTTGGGAATACATGCTGGCTGCCAAGCAACCAATTTTTTTTATCATATGATTGTGTGGCTGCTGCAACAGTTGTTAAGTACATGGACCGGTTTTCAATCGCCTTTTTGAGTGCTTTAAATGTCATTAATTAGTGGTCATAGAGTTGAGTGGGACTCGTCTAAAGCAAGCAATATTTTGACCTAATGAGAACAGAGGTAAGCACTAGGAACAACTCTGCTGCCAGCTAGATAGCAATAGCAATAGCACTTAGACTTATATACCGCTTCACAGTGCTTTACAGCCCTCTTTAAGGGGTTTACAGAGTCAGCATATTGCCCCCAACAATCTGGATCCACATTTTACCTACCTTGGTCAGGATCGAAGTCTGGAAGACAGCAGAATTAGCCTGCAGTATTGCATTCTAACCACTGTGCTGCGACGGCTCTTTTTTATATATAGCAATAGCACTTAGACTTATATACCGCTTCGCAGTGCTTATACAGCCCTCTCTAAGCGATTTACAGAATCAGCATATTGCCCCCAACAATCTGGGTCCTCATATATATAATACAACACTACAAGCTTGTGTCAATGTCTCCAACTTCATCGGGACAGCTGCTGTGTAATTCCTTGACACTCTACAACTGATTTGGGTCTCAGACTGGACCTTTCTAAGCAAAAGAATTCTCTGGATTTAAGGAGAACTTTGGAACTTTATTTATTTATTTATTAGTGAGACTTATATACAGCCTCATAGTGCAAGCACTCTCTAAGCGGTTTACACCATTAAGCAATTGCCCCCAACAATCTGGGTCCTCATTTTACCTACCTCGGAAGGATGGAAGGCTGAGTCAACCTTGAGCCGGTGAGATTTGAACAGCTGAACTGCTGATCACAGTCAACTAAAGTAGCCTGCAGTACTGATTGCTAGTTCAGCTGTTCAAATCTCACCAGGCTCAAGGTTGACTCAGCCTTCCATCCTTCCGAGGTGGGTAAAATGAGGACCCAGATTGTTGGGGGCAATATGCTGAACTCTGTAAACCGCTTAGAGAGGGCTGTAAAGCACTATGAAGTGGTATATAAGTAAAGTGCTATTGCTATTGCACTCTAACTGCTGTGCCACTTCAGCTCATTGACCTGTTTATCCACTGAACAGCCGCTCCTTGTGAGAAGGCAGCAAAACAAGGGTTTGTGCAACTGGCTAGTGAGTCAAGCTGATGAGAGGCGGATCTTACATCTAAGTTTGCAGCTCTGGAGTAGCAGTACAGGTAGTCCTAAACTTACAACCACTCATTTAATAAAGTTCAAAGTTACAACGGACTTGAAAAAGTGTGACTTATGACCATTTTTCACACTTATAACCATTGCATCATCCCCATGGTCAAAGGGTTAAAATTTGGATGCCTGGCAACGGGCTCATATTTATGACTGTTACACTGTCCCAGGGTCATGTAATCCCCTTTTGCGACCATGTGACAAGCAAAGTCAACGGGGTAGGCAGATCCAACAACTGCAGTAGTGGGTTCTAAAACCCTTTACTACCTGTTTGCGTGCGCGAGTGCGCGACACTTCTGCGCATGTGTAGAAACATTCCCAGCGGGTAGGCGGAGCCTCCCGCTGCCGGTGCTACCGGTGCTAAGAACCTGTCGGAACCAGGAACAACCCACCGCTGAACAACTGTGTTACTAACGTAGCAACTGCAACGATTCCCTTAACAATTGTGGCAAGAAAAGTTGTAAAAGGGGGCAAAGCTCATTTATTTATTTATTTATAAAATTTATAGGCTGCCCATCTTATCTCAAGGTAACTCTGGACAACTGTCTTGCTTAGCAACGGAAATGTTGGGCTCAATTGCGGTTGTAAGTCAAGGACTATCTGTATATACAGATAATCAAACTGATCCCTCTCCTCCATTTCTAAAACGCCTTTTGCAGATTATTAATGTTTAGTAGAAGAGATACTTTAGTACAGTGTTTCTCAACCTTGGCAGTTTGAAGATGTGTGGACTTCAACTCCCAGAATTCCCCAACCAGCGTTGCTGGCTGTGGAATTCTGGGAGTTGAAGTCCACACAACTTCAAACTGCCAATGTTGAGAAACACTGCTTTAGTAAAAGAGATACTCCAAGAAAGAAGCTTGGAGCTCTTCTAGTCCAGGGGTCCCCAACCTTTTGGACCTCAGAGACCACTAAATTCATAATTTTAATCCGCGGACCACTAATATGATCTGCCTAATAACTGGCTGGGTGGGCATGGCTATGTAGTCATGTGACTGGGTGGGCGTGGCGAACTTGATGTCACTCACGTCAAGGGGCGCCTCGCCGGCTTCTAGTCACCTGCCCACCCGGGCTCTTTAGGGCCCCAATAGGAAGCAGTTGTTGGAGCTAAGCAGCCACCACGAGAAAGAGTTGGCAAAACAGCTGGCTCAGTTCAAATTGGATCTGACCGAGGAGGAGGCTCAGCAGAAGCACCTCACTGAGGACTATGACCAAGCAGAGGGAAGACCTGCGGGAGTGCAAGACCAGGTACCGGCGCCTGGAGGCTCAGCAGGCTGAGATGGTCAGCCAGTTCCAAGCCATGATACAGTCCCACTGGAACAAGGCCCTCTGGCTCTTTTCCACCACCGGCGCTTCCCTCCAGCCTTCGCCCAAAGCCCCGCACCAGGAGGCTGAAGCAGACCCCAAGTCGGAATTTCTGCCCCCCTCCGACTCACACAAAACGCCCCGAAGGGGGAGACTCTCTGCAGCAATACAAACGCTCATTGCATGTATCCAGCCCAGGGGTCGTAGTTTGAGGACCCCTGATTTAGTGCAATATAGAAAATGCAAGTAATTTTTCTGCGGACCACCAAAATTTTCTCATGGACCACCAATTGGTGACCGTTGTTCTAGTCCACCCCCTGCTCAAGCAGGAGCCACTAAAGCAATCCAGACAAGTGGCTGTCCTGTCTCTTCTTAAACACCTCCAGTGATGAAGCATCTACAACTTTTGAAGGCAAGCGGTTCCACTAGTTAATTGTCCTCACTATTAGGAAGTTTCTCCCTAATTCCAGGTTGCTTCTCTCCTTGATTAGTTTCCATCCATTGTTTCTTGTCCTGCCTTCTGGTGCTTTGGAGAATAGGTTGATCCTGGATTAAGATCCTGGATTAAGATGGATTAAGATGGATGCCTCATTTAGAGAGAGCTGTACCATCCCTGGTTCCATCCTGCCACCTTCCTCTGTGACGGTGTTGCCAGGGCTGGGTGGGGAGAGGGGAGCCAAACAATGAACAGATGGATAGAGGGCAAAGTGATACCTAAAGCAGATTGTCGTTAAGGAGAATGCAAATATATTGGGTTGGTTTCAGCTTTGTTTGCACCTGGCGCACTCCTGGAAAATTCTATATCCAAATCTAAAGAGCTGCAGCCTGTAATTTAATGTGGCCAACAATATAGTGCAGCTTGAAGTTTGTTTATTTATTAAACTTTAAACACCAAACACTGAACAAAACTGAACAGAAGGCAGGCAAAAGCAGGAGGAGATATGAACAGGCATGAGTGGAAAGGGCAGAAGAAATCTATCAATAATTTGTTAGGGAGGGAGGAGATGGAATGAGAAGGAGGGAGGTGGGGAAGGAGGGAGGGAGGAGATGGGAATGAGAAGGAGGGAGGGAGAGAGGAGATGGGAATGTGAAGGAGGAGGGGAAGGAGGGAGGAAGGAGATGGGAATGAGAGGGAGGGAGGGAGGAGATGGGAGTGAGGAGGAGAGAGGGAAGGAGGGAGGAAGGAGATGGCAATGCGAAGGAGGAGGATAAGGAGGGAGGGAGGAGATGGGAATGTGAAGAGGGGGGGAGGAGGGAGGAAGGAGATGGGAATGAGAAGGAAGGAGGGAGGGAGGGAGGAGATGGGAATGAGGAGGAGGGAGGGAAGGAGGGAGGAAGGAGATGGAAATGCGAAAGAGGAGGATAAGGAGGGAGGGAGGAGATGGGAAGGAGAAGGAGGGAGGAGGGGAAGGAGATGGGAATGAGAAGGAGGGAGGGAGAGAGGAGATGGGAATGTGAAGGAGGAGGGGAAGGAGGGAGGAATGAGATGGGAATGAGAAGGAGGGAGGGAGGGGATGAGAATGAGGAGGAGGGAGGGAGGGAGGGAGGGAGGGAGGGAGGAAGGAAGGAAGGAAGGAAGGAAGGAAGGAAGGAAGGAAGGAAGGAAGGAAGGAAGGAAGGAAATCAAGAGCTAAGACATCCTTTTTTCCCCAATAAAGAGCGGAAGAAGAAAAAAAGGGGAAGGAAGGAAGAAAGCAGGGCAGGCAACGTATGGAGAAAATGGGACAAAAAGACCCCATACACCAGCTTCAAGGGAATCTCCATCTCCCTCTTCCAGGAGCCAGAAATTCTCCCTTCTCTAGTCTCTCCAACCAGAGATGATCTTCTCCTTCTCCCTCTCCTTCTCCTTCTAATTCTCCTCCTCCACCACCACCACCTCCTCTCCTCTCCTCCTTCTTCTCATCCCCTGGAAATCCAGCCCCTTGTCATCCATTTTGTGCCTTCTTCCTGAGTTAGTTAATTAGTTAACACAACACAACATAACCAACACAGTGTGAACCGGTTTGTTTTGTCCTGGAGATGTTTTTTTTTTATTTGAGAGGATGGCAATCGACACAGTAAACGAACACAATTGAGGCTTTTATGCTTGTTTACCGTATACAGTAAGACTATTTACAACAAATATGCACGGCAGATATATGCAACAAGAGATTCAGTTTGGTGTAGTAGCAGCAGGCTAGCCTAATCCCCTCCTGCTTCTTCCCCTTTTGTCTCGGGCTCCCTGCCCCATTTCTGAGCTTATCAAGAGAGACTGAAAAGGAAGTAAGCCTGGCTTGACTTTCTCCTGGATCTGCTCAGCTGAAGACCTCCTACTTCACCACTGGAGAAAGTACCTCCCTCAGGTTCTTCTGCCCACAGCCTTCCCAAACACCAGCCTTTGCCAATCACAGCTGATCCCCTCCTTCCTGTCTTGGGCCTTTCATGAAGCTGCCCCCTCCCTTGGCCTTCACTTCTCTTTTTCTAGGGAAGTCAACCACAGTCACTTCTTCCATGAAGTGAGGAGATCAGCCTAGTCACCAAAGCACCCGAAGGCAACACAAGAAGCAATGGATGGAAACTAGCCAAGGAGTGAAGTAACCTGAAATTTCCTAGTGGTAAGAACAATTAACCTGTGGAACAGCTTGCCTTCAGAAGCTGTGGGTGTTCCATCACTGGAGGTTTTTAACAAGAGACTGGACAGGCATTTGTCTGAAATGATAGAGGGTCTTCGGATTGAGCAGGGGGTTGGACTAGAAAACCTCCAAGGTCCTTTCCAACTCTGTTGGAAGGGAGCCGAGGTGGTGCAGTGGTTAGAGTGCAGCACTGCAGGCTACTTCAGCTGACTGCTAGCTCAGCAGTTCAGCTGTTCAAATCTCACCGGCTCAAGGTTGACTCAGCCTTCCATCCTTCCGAGGTCGGTAAAATGAGGACCCAGATTGTTGGGGGCAATATGCGGAACTCTGTAAACCGCTTAGAGAGGGCTGTAAAGCACTATGAAGCAGTATATAAGTCTACAGTAAGTGCTATTGCTATTATTCTATATTCTTCCTCTCTGGCAATTAACTGCTCCACATACTTAATTTTTTTTCTCCTCCAACCTTTGTCTCCCTCTGCTCCATTTTGCACAGATAGTCTCTCTTCTCTCTGTCTTCCTATTTCATCAGGCCAGCATCAAGTCTCCTAACAACTGAGGAGTCCCCCACAGGGCTCTAGTCCTCAATACCTGTATGCCAGACTGTACCAGGCAACCACCCCGGCCCCCAACCAGCTCATCTCATCAGACTTCATGACGGCACAGCTATTCCCCACCCCACCCCTTTTTGTCTCTTTGTTTGTTGACCTTCAGCAGCGCAACTACAGGTACACCAATAGTAATATTATTACTCTTATTGTTGTTGTTCTTGTTACTATTCATCTTTGATTCAATTTACAGTCTGAGATTGGTAAAAAAAAATTAACATTTCAAGTCCTAACCAAGGACCTAAGAGCTGTTAAGGTAGCATCTGAATATATAAGCAATTCCCAAGTAAGGGGTTTTTTTTTGTAAAGTAGCAATAGCAATAGCAATAGCACTTAGACTTATATACCGCTTCATAGTGCTTTACAGCCCCCTCTAAGCGGTTTACAGAGTTCAGCATATTGCCCCCAACAATCTGGATCCTCATTTTACCCACCTCGGAAGGATGGAAGGCTGAGTCAACCTTGAGCCGGTGAGATTTGAACAGCTGAACTGCTGTGCTGCTTTTTAACCACTGCGCCACCTCGGCTCTCTAGTCAGGCTATTCAGGTCTAATAAGTTCAAATTTTCCATGTATCTAGGCAGCCCTTTAGGTATTGCTCCAAGGGCTCCTATTACTATTGGTTCAACCATTGATTTCTTCCTCCACAATCACTTGACTTCAATTTGCAAGACACGATATTATGATTACAATGACAATGACAATTTAGCTACTTACAGCCACAGTGCCCCAGCAGGATGACCAAGATGGCCACTGCCCTCAAGCCCATTAGAGCCAGCGTGCACAGAGTCACAGATGCCAGGCAGTGGAGTGTTTATACTGTAGGGAAATCAAACATTTGCCTAGCCCCGCCCCCTTTTATGATCGCCATGACGAGCGTTGCTGTCCAGGTGCTGAAATTCTGGAAAAGAGACGAGAAGGCTACACGGGAAGCAAAAGAGAACTGGAACAAGAATAGTTTACATTACGGAGAAGCAAAGTGAAATTTCGGCGTGGATTCGATTTAACAATGGCTCACTTCCTTTTCTCTGGTGGTTTAAATGTGCTTAATGTATTTTTGCTTGCGTTTTCTTATCGTTTTTGTGCTAGAAGAGACAAGCATGAGGTCAGTAAACGATGAATGCAAGGCAAAGAACCAACACGAGTGGCTGTCATGGTGGGTCGCTAAAAGGCAGAATATTAGAACTGTTGCAGATCTTTCTGGATACCCCGGAAATGGAAACAGAACAACCTTCCAATTGCAAGCCATTCGTTTCAGGAGGAGAAGGAGGAGAAGCAAAGCCAAGGGACGATTTTGGGTCCTCCGATCTTTATTCTTTTCCCGTTCTCCGTTGTCCTTATTAGAGGGTTGTTGTTTTTTTGCCAGTAGAAAAGCAGCTGCAGGAGAAATTAACCACGAGGGAGTTTTTTTTTTTTTTTTTTAGAGAAACCTTACAGAATAAGGGAATCTACCGCTCCACTTCCTCCCCAATTTCCCCTCGGCTTTTTAAAAATTGCCCTTAACCACCCGATTGTCAGTCAACCATCCCCTAAAATAGGAGGCCACAATCATTACCTTTAACTGGTTGGGGGGGCGGCCTTCTTTGTGGCAGCCCCTTAGAGATTTGGAACAATGCCATTATGTCATTCTCCTGTCCCAAAGCGTGGGAAATGGCCCAGGACAGACTCCAAAGTAGTACAGAGGCTCTGTCTGAATGGGTGTTTGTGGTCTGCCTATACGTGAGTGAGTGAGTGAGTGAGAGTGTGTGTGTGTGTGTCTGAAAAACCACATCTAAATCTTTGTGTTCTGAGGCTTCACACTCAGCCCGGGAAGGGGGGAGGCTATCCTTCCTTGGGGTCCTTATATTGAGTTGTTGTTGTTGTTATTGTTGTTGTTAATTATTATTATTATTAATTATTATTATCATTATTATTCATTATTTATTATTATTATTATTATTATTATTATTATTATTATTATTATTATTATTATTATTATTATTATTATTATTATTATTATTTTTCACAAAAAATGTAATACACAGAAACAAGATTTATATGCTGGATTTATAGCAATAGCACTTTACTTATATACCGCTTCATAGTGCTTTACAGCCCTCTCTAAGCGGTTTACAGAGTTCAGCATATTGCCCCCAACAATCTGGGTCCTCATTTTACCGACCTCAGAAGGATGGAAGGCTGAGTCAACCTTGAGCCTAGTGAGATTTGAACAGCTGAACTGCTGAACTAGCAGTCAGCCTGCAGTCGCAGCATTTAACCACTGCACCACTTCAGCTCAGATTTCATATCACTATATCACAAGTCGAACACTTCCCAAGTGTCTAGGACTGTGTGATGTATTTTCGTATGATATGCGCAGATCCAAGTACGGTGGCCTTATGCAACTGACAGATCGTGATTTTGTCAATGTTTATTGTTTTCAAATGCCGGTTAAGGTTTTTGGCACAGCACCCAGTGTGCCGATTACCACTGGGACCACCTGCACTGGTTTATGCCAGAGTCATTGTATTATTATTATTATTATTATTATTATTATTATTATTATTATTATTATTATTATTATTATTATTATTATTATTATTATTATTATTATTATTATTATTATTATTATTATTATTATTATTATTATTATTATTATTATTATTATTATTATTAATTATTATTATCATCATCATCATCATCATCTTTTTTTAAAATAATTTTATTGAGTTATTTTAAAATATACAAAAACACATAATATGAAAAAGACATACAAAAAGGAGATACAGAAAAGAATATATATATATATAGATATAGATATAGATATAGAGATAGATAGAGATAGAGATAGAGATAGAGATAGAGATAGAGATAGAGATAGAGATAGAGATATATAGATATATAGATATAGATATAGATATATAGATATATAGATATAGATATATAGATATATAGATATATAGATATATAATTATCATTATTTGTCAAGTGTATATGATAACAAGCAAAGTATAAACAAAGTATAAAAACAAAGTATAAAAAAACAAAGTATATAAACAAAGTATAAAAACAAAGTATAAAAAACAAAGTTCCCAGAATGGGTCCAAGGACTCAAGGGGGTGGAAGAAGAGCAGGCAGTTCCCATCCTTGAAAGGGCGTGGGAGAAACCCACGAGAGGAAGACACGGATTCCGAATCCTTGCCGGGGGGGGGGGAGGGAAGGAAGCGGTGCGGAGGAAGGTTGGAGTTTGGGTAAGCCAAGTGACAGGACCGGCACGAAGGAACGTTCGGCAGTGTTCGGATTTGTTCTTTTTTCTCTCTCTCTCTCAAAAAACGCAAACGTCACTTTATTAACAACGGCCAGGATAGTATAAGCCCAGAATTGGAAAACCGATAATATTCCCACATATTCTATGGTGATTAGAAAGGTACTAGAACAGTGTTTCTCAACCTTGGCAGTTTGAAGATGTGTGGACTTCAACTCCCAGAATTCCGCTGGCTAGGGAATTCTGGGAATTGAAGTCCACACATCTTCAAACTGCCAAGGTTGAGAAACACTGTACTAGAATGTTCCGAGATGTGTAAGTTGACGATGGAGAAGATACTCGAAAAAGAAGATACCAAATTCTATGAAATATGGAGCAAAATGTATAGCTGGCTAAAACAAAATCAAAATTTAGAAATCTGGTTATAAATTGAGGACTATTTAAGATAAATCCATCATTGTTCACAATTTGGGAAAATCAAACAAACGATATAATAAGTAAGACAAAAGTTACAGACATCGAAAATATATTAAGAGAATAAACAATTGTACAAATAGATTTAAATATTTAGGAACGCTGTTAAAGCATTGGACTATTTCGTGTTGTTGTTTGTAAATATGTGTACTCGTTTGTGTTTTGTCTGTTTTGTTTGTGTGTTTGTGTGTTCTGTTTGTGTCTTTTTTCTTATTGTAAAAATTTAATAAAGATTATTTTTTAAAAATAAATAAATAAATATTTAGGAACGTTTTGACAAAGCTGTAAAAGCGGTTAATCTATTCACTGTATTTGTCCTTGATGTATGTATTATTGTAGTTGTATGTGTGTTTTTTCTGTTTTTTTTGTCTATTGTTTTTGTTTGTTTTATGTGCTGTTTTTAATGCAAAACTCAATATAGATTATTTTAAAAAAACATTGTGACGCAATTAAAGTGTATAAATTACCTACTTGAGGAAAAGTTATTAAACGGGGCTCAGCCCGGCACATGGACGTCCGAGGGAGTTTCTGGTGGGGAAGGAGTCAGTTTGTGGGAGACGTGGCCCGGCCAAAATGTTTCTACCTATCTTCCTCTTCCTCTTGCAAATTAAAAGTCCTGTGAGTTTACAGTCTCTTCTGTCTTCGTTTTCTTCTCACGTTATGATTTATGGGTAAATTTATGATTTAATGTGCATAATCGAGATATAATAATGTTATAAAAACGGGTGTAGATTTGTATCAAAATATTTAGATGTTTAATGAAGAAAAATAATAATAAATTCAAAAAAAATAAAATTTTTAAAAAAAGTCTTGTGAGGCTTCCCTGGCTCTCGCCCACAAGAGCAAGAGGGGCGCCGGGCACAAAGGCATCGTCCCTACGTCAACGGCCGCCGATTGCCACCAAATCTGACACCAACAACAACGCCGCACCCTCCAGCTCACCGCGGATCTCTCCTTCTGGCCCTGCCCATCCAGACTCTGAGGGCGGTCGAGAACCAACCAAACCCTTCAAACGGGGCGTCTTCGCTTCGGAGCGACTCCGGATTCATCCCGGGAAGACAGCGACTGAGGCCCCTTTGATGGCAAAGCCGAAAGAAAAAGAAGGCAGGAAAGCGTGAGAGAGCCAATGGGATAGCTTGCCTTCGGAAATAGAAACAGGACAACCATTTGCCTGAAATGGTCACATAGGGTTTCCTGCTTGAGCAGGGGGTTGGACTAGAAGACCTCCAAGGTCCCTTCCAACTCTATTATTCTATATTTTAAATAGCTTAGAGTGACAGGAAGAAAGAAGGGAGAGAGGGAGGGAGGGAGGGAGGGAGAGAGGGGGGAGAGAAAGAAAGAAGGGAAGAACGAAGGAAGGAAAGAAGGAAGGAAGGAAAGAAGGAAAAGAAGGATGGGAGGAAAGGAAAGGAAAGAGAGAAAGAGAGAGAAAGAGAAAGAAAGAGAGAGAGAGAGAGAAAGAGAAGGAAAGAGAGAAAGAAAGAAAGAAAGAAAGAAAGAAAGAAAGAAAGAAAGAAAGAAAGAAAAAGAAAAAGAAAGAGAGAGAAATTATGTGTGTGTGTGTGTGTGTGTGTGTGTGTGTGTGTGTGTGTAACATTTTTTGCTGATAAATGAAAATAAAGGGAGACTATTATAGATCTATTTCGAGCTATTTTGCTCTCGTCAGATAGCCATACCCTTAGTGGGAATTGAACCTGGGCAGTCTGCTAGTAAGGCAGTAGTTTAACCTCTAGGCCACAAGGTTCTCTTCCATATATGTATACATCGTGATGGCAATCGCTTCTTTATCTCTCTCTCTCTCTCTCTCTCTCTCTATATATATATATATATATATATATATATATATATATATAGAGAGAGAGAGAGAGAGAGAGAGAGAGAGAGAGAGAGAGAGAGAGAGAGAGAGAGAGAGAGAGAGAGAGAGAGAGGGAGAGGGAGAGGGGGAGAGGGAGAGGGAGAGGGAGAGGGAGAGAGAGATGATTAAGATAGATAGATGATAGATAGATAGATAGATAGATGGATGGATGGATGGATGGATGGATGGATGGATGGATGGATGGATGGATGGATGGATGGATGGATGGATAGGATAGGATAGGATAGGATAGGATAGGATAGGATAGGATAGGATAGGATAGGATAGGATAGATAGCATTCAGAAAAGCATGGCTTTGTCGACAGGCCTGGGGCCAATGATTTTAATATAACATCGATTATTCTTGGCCCCATGAGTGCATCATTGGTTTTTTAAATTGTGGGTTTTTTTAAATGCTTTTAAATGTTTTAATTGTTTACATTATTTTAATCTTGTTCTTAAATTTTTAACTGTTTTTTAGATTTTGTATTTAATATGCTGTGAGCCGCCCAGAGTCCCTTTGGGAGTTGGGCGGCATACAAATCTATTAGGATAGAGATAAGATAAGATAAGATAAGATAAGATAAGATAAGATAAGATAAGATAAGATAAGATAAGATAAGATAAGATTAGACCGATCGATGGGGAAAACAAGGATCCCTCGGAGAAGAAAAGACGTTGGGTAGGTGATGAGTTCCTGAAGCGGTAAAACGCCTAACTTCCGCCTTGCACTCTTGATTCCACTTGTGCGGAAAAGACCAAACGGTTAAGAACAGCTCCGTCTCCCATTAATAGAAAGCGCTGAGAAGAGCAACGCCTGGAATTTGCGGGGGGGGGGGGGGGCGGAGGCGGACGCGCAAAAATTCCAAAGGGCGATAGAGACCAATCAGCAAGCGGGAGGGCGGAGCGAGAGATCAGCTCAGCAGGGAGGCAGGCGGACGGGAGGGGAGGGGAGGGGAGGGGGACGCAGCGTCCTGCGGGGCTGAGGAGCCGCTCGGAGATCGGCGTCTGCTCTTGTTTTAGCTCGCTACCGGTAGCTCCGGTCCTTCGTGTGTATTTCGGAGCTTTGCCGGCCACGATCAGGACGGGCGGAGTTGAGGGTTTTCCCCCACGTGCGCGCACACACACACTCCGCTTCGTCTCGGGTGTTTCTTCTCCGCTCTCCGTTTGGGTCTCGAACAATATTGAATCTTGCCTATGGTCTTAGATAACTTACCAAGGAGAGATCTAACCTAGAACTAAGGAGAAATTTCCTGACCGTGAGAACAATTAGCCAGTGGAACGACTTCCGTGTGCATTCACCGGATTTGAGCTGGCCACTACCAGATCAAATCAGATCAAATCAAGATTTGAACAGCCACCACCTACTGATCCTTTTGAAGGACACTGAAAACCTGGTTCTTCACTCAGGCTTTTGACAAGTGTGATAGCAGCTGCAGCTGCAGCTGCTGCTTCGCCTCCCTCCCTCCCGCCTGTCCCTCCTCCTCCCGCACCTTCTCTTCCTCCTCCTTCCCTTTCTCTTCCTCCCCCTCCTCGATGTTTATCTCTCTCTTTTTTCCCTTGCTTTTGTTCTGTATTCTTTGTGTTAATATTTTTAACCATTTGTAAACCATTTGTAAACCATTTGCAAACCATTCAGAGTTGTTGGGAGTCAGGTGGCATAAACATTTAAAACAATGCATATTTTTTTAAATTTATATACTCTTGTTTCGCATGTCATTGAGTCGTGCAATTGCAGACTGTAAGTCTGGTTAACAAATTGATGAATATTTTGTAGACTCACACAGGAAAGCCAAAATGTTTGGGGGGGGGGAGCAAATCCCATAAGGGTGGGATGATAGCCCCTATAATCAACTATTGCCGGTTATGAACGTTGAGTAGCAACTCCAGGATTGACTGCCAGATCTCGGACAAAACTGGTTGGGCAGTTAGACTGGTGAACTGTACTCACCGTAAGACAAAGGTCCTTCCAGTGCTGCTGTAATTTGCACCCCCTACTCATATAGTATGGGATGGACCATAGATCATTATGTATATATCAAGTTTGGTCTAGTGGTGAAGGCACCAGGCTACAGTTCAAATCCTGCCTTAGCCATGAAAGCCAGCTGGGTGAATTTTGGGCCAGTCACTCCCTCTGAGCTCAACCTACCTCACAGGGCTGGTTTTTTGTGAGGAAAATAGGAGGAGGAAGTCGTGTTGGATACGTTCGCAGCCTTCACAAAAATGGAAGGACGCTTCGATTTCTACCTTGGATGAATGGTTGCAGAAGCTGATGGAGTTGGCTGAAATGGGCAAAAAACTGACTACTTTGATTACAGGGGGGAAAAACGTAAGTAGAATAGAATAGAATAACAGAGTTGGAAGGGACCTTGGAGGTCTTCTAGTCCAACCCCCTGCTTAGGCAGGAAACCCTACACCACAGTACTTTTGTTTCCACATGGAAACCGCTTCTGAGGCGGGAAAAGAATGAAAATCTGTGGGTTTTACAGATTAGACTGATAAGAGCTTTATAGAAATGACTTGTTCATACTATTATGGGAAAGTAAAAAAGTTGTGGTTTGACGTTGATGCCTTATTTTACTGTAACAAAGAATCTGGAAGTCAATGCTTCTTTTCCCCCCTTATTATTCGTCACTTCTCTTCCCCCTTTCCCCCTCCCACTGCTTTTCTATTTACTTTTGTATTTTACAATACTTTATACCTCAAAGTGTTAAACTCGGATATGTTCGCAGCCTTCAGTTATTTGCAAACATAATAAAGATGTTGGATAACCATTTGTCTGAAGTGATGTAGGGTTTCCTGCCTAAGGGGGGGGGGTTGGACTAGAAGACCTCCAAGGTCCCTTCCAACTCTGTTATTGTTATTAAAGGTAGGATACAAACTAATGTATACTGTGACAAGCGGTGAGTGTGCTGCCTATCTTAAAAACACTTGGATGCACATTCTTTACTTCTGCAATAAGACAACAACAACAACAACATTGGATTAGAGTTCTCTCATCCTGCATGTTATTTAGAGTCCCCCACCCTAACCCCCAACCCGGATCGTACCTACCTTAAACTGGTTTTCCCGCCGAAATAATAGCGGGGAGGGCAAAAGCAAAACCAAAACCTGGAGGGAAAAGATTTTGGGTGGAGCCGAACTTGCGCGCAAATCGACTCCGGGCTGCATGGATGCTGTTCCATTCTGCACCCTTCTGGCTCCTGGGGGTGACTATGGGAGTTATCCTCCTGCGGGGCTGCTGCGGTGAGTACCTCGGGGGTCGGGGAGGGGACGAAACGCGGGCTGCAGCTCAGCTGCCTTGCCTCCCTTTCACGATTCTTTACGCGCCAGAGATCCGTTTCTGGCGCTCCGCCGATGCCCAGAAGGACTGCGCGGACCTGTTAGGGTGGGGGGCTTCTGGGTAGGAGAAAGGACCCTTTGGAGCACTGACATTTGTCCTCTTGCTCTGCCGTTCCCCTTCTCAGTTAAGCGCCCCCCCCTTTCAGCCGTCTACCAACTACCCCTTCCTTCCCGGAGCTCGCTCCGCCTTAACGTTCATTTTGCACGTGTAGAATCTTGGCTTTCATTGTTGCATGTGTAGAATCTTGGCTTTCATTGTTGCACGTGTCGAATCTTGGCTTTCATTGTTGCATGTGTAGAATCTTGGCTTTCATTGTTGCATGTGTAGAATCTTTGCTTTCATTGTTGCACGTGTAGAATCTTGGCTTTCATTGTTGCATGTGTAGAATCTTGGCTTTCATTGTTGCACGTGCAGACTTGGCTTTCATTGTTGCACGTGTAGAATCTTGGCTTTCCTGCCGTTGGGGACCGAATGAGTTCTCTGCGTTTTCCCCACTGGGTTTTCACTTTTTATCTTGTTTCCCTGCTTTGATCTTTGCGGAGTAGTTCATCTCTAGCAAAACTTGGATTTCCCAGAAGAGGGGCGGCCTTGAAAGCCCAAGGGGGTGAGTGAGTCGTCAGAACAATTAATCAATAGAAGGCTTGCCTCTGGAAGTTGAGAATGCTCCAACAGTTTTTAAGAAGAGATTGGACAACCGTTTATCCTAAACGATATAGGGTTTCCTGCCTGAGCAAGGGGTTGGACTAGAAGACCTCCAAGGTCCCATCCAGCGCTGTTATTCTGTTCTATTAAAAGCAGCTCATGAGGTCAGAACTGTTTCTAGTGCTCCAGATGGCTGATCCAGAAAGGCCGTTTCCAAGTGATCCCTTTAGCTTTTCTAGGGTCACTCAAACTATCTTGGGGAATTGCCCCTTCCAGGTTTACAAACAGGACTGTTAAAATGCCACCATAAATTTGAGCTTGCTTGTTTTCTTGCAGATGTTTCATTCCCCAAAGAGGTTACCTAGTTTGGGTAGTGAAACTGAGTAGTGAAACATCTGCAAGAAAACAAGCAAGTTCAGATATCAGCAAGGAAGGACCTCTCATTTCAACCCTCAGGTACAAATAGTCTCTTGTCAACCTGCTAAACGACTTCAACTGAAATCATGCTTACTTCTGCTTTGTTTTTTGGTTGCCATTGAAGTGGGGGGTGTTGTAACAGTCTTCCTTGGCCATGTGGAGATGTTGTGGCATTCTTCCTTGACCACGTGTACACCCGTACCAGCACGGTAACATTACCAAGCAGCCTTACAGAAACGGTACCAGGACGAGATAACAATATCTCACTTAGCAGGAATGCACTCTTCCCCCCACCTTCCTCTAACCTGCTCCTCACCTCTTCCCCCCACCTGTTTTCCGCCCTAGGGCAGAGTTTTTGCCATGCTGTAATATTTGTATTGGACCTTGTTAATCATGTGCCTTATGATATCATTGTATACACCCTCTCTTTGTTTGTATCCAATAAAAGAGGTTCCCCGAGCCTGTTTCGGGGCGCTCTCACCCCAAGGAAACAATTGTCCGATGTCTTCCTTATCATTCGGCTAAGATACATGAGAGGCCCGTCAGAAGCAACACCACAGGGGGGGGACTTAGGAATGTGGTGCCTCAGCTGCAGTCGTGGGATTCAACCCAGAGGTGGGTTCCTGCCGGAGCTGCCCAGTGCACAGCTCCGGTAGGGAGCGACCGATTGTGCAATTTGCACGCAACCACTCTGGAGCCCTCTTTGCCAGTCCACCGCGCGTGTCACCATTTTTCTCAGTGAATTTTTGGCCGATTTTGCTTCTGCACATGCGCGGAAGCAAAATCGCACTGAAATCTCGTGAGGGGATGCGCGTGAGAGAGAGATTTTGGCAAGATTTTGCTTCTGCGCATCCGCGGAAGCAAAATCGTGCTGAAATCTTGCACACGTGCACGTCCCCTCATGAGATTTCAGCACAATTTTGCTTCCGTGCATGCGCAGAAGCAAAATCGCACGAGGGGGCGTGCACGCATAGCGAGAGAGAGAGTGCCCGAAGCGTGGAGATGCGTGCGCAGTGCACCAGTAAGGGAGCAACCCACCGCTGATTCAACCGGTTCGCTGAGCGCGCACACGATTTCCATCTCAAAACACCATTAAAAGGTACCTTCTACTTGCCCGGTGAGTGAAACAGCTGAGGCGCGGCAATCCGCTCTGCTTCGCCTATCAGCTCGGCTTCAAATGAACAAAATATAGGTAGGTATAGTACAGGGGCGGGCGGGCCGGCTCAGCTGATGGTCGGAGCGAACCTGTTCACTCTCAGGTGATCGTCAGAGCAACCGGCTCACCCAAACCGGACCGAATAGGCTGAATCCCACCCCTGCGTCAGCTGGCTAGTCATAACCTGGCATGTTAACCAAGGCCATGTCATTGGACACCTGTCGGACCTGGGTAGCAACCTGTGACTGGACTGATTGGCCCATGTAACCTGAGAGACCTGGGGGGGTGGGGAAATCCTATTCTTTTTTTTAATTTATTTAGTTACACAGAAACATAACACAACATACAAACATATAATGTTAGGAAACTTTGTTCCTGTCATTGTTACAGTTTATTTTTATTTATTTATTTTGATGGATTTCTATGCCGCCCAATCCCTAGGGACTCAGGGCGGCTCACAGCATGTAGAGCCAATACAAAATAAAAACTATCATTAAAATATATGACAATACACAATACAATAGTTAAAATACAGAAAATACAAAAGTTAAAATTAAAAGTTAAAAGAGTATCTCATTCACCCCGCCTGCCGGAAGAGCCAGGTCTTTATTGCTTTCCGGAAGGCCAGTAGGGTGGGGATGGTCCTGAACTCTGGAGGAAGTTGGTTCCACAGGGAGGGAGCTCCCACAGAGAAGGCCCTCCCCCTAGGTCCCGCTAGCCGACATTGTTTGGTCGACGGGACCTGGAGGAGGCCGACTCTGTGGGCTCTAACCGGTCGTAGGGAGGTATGCGGCAGGATGCGGTCCCGAAGATAACCTGGCCCTGAGCCATGTAGGGCTTTAAAGGTAACGACCAACACCTTAAATTGGATCCGGAGACTAATGGGCAACCAATGCAGCTGGCGGAGAATAGGTGTTATGTGGGTGCATCTAGGTACACCCACCACAGCTCGCGCAGCTGCATTTTGCACCAGTTGCAGTCGCCGGACACTCTTCAAGGGTAGCCCCATGTAGAGCGCATTGCAGTAATCCAGCCGTGAGGTGATAAGGGCATGAGTGACTGTCATGGAAGCCATGAACTCCTGGACTGCCCCCGAGGCTTCGCGGGCGATGGCAGATTGAAATCCCCCAGCACCATCAACCTGGGGAACTCAACCGCCAGCCCTGCAACCGCCTCGAGCAGAACAGGCAGGGCCTTTGTAACGCAGCTAGGAGGCAGGTACGTTAACAAAAGGCCCACCTGGACCCCTAAGTCCAACTTCAGAAGGAGTGTCTCACACCCAACAATCTCTGGGGCAGGGCTCCTTCGAGGACACAGATTCTGGCGAGCTATAATAGCCACTCCTCCACCCCTTCCCTGGGGTCGCAGCTGATGCTGAACCGAGAACCCATCCGGGCATATTTCCGAAAGGGGCACCCCCCCTTTCTGGCCCAGTCAGGTCTCAGCCTACCCCTCTGCTCCCGGCATACCTGCCTCTCCCTGTTATGACCGTAATGTTCTCACTCCCCGTCTCCCCAGAGATCCTCCTCCCCCCCCACTGGTCCCCCATTCTCCCGGCAGGCCATACGTACCATTCATACTGAGCCTGGGGGTGGGCCAGAACCCCCCTCCGCTTCTGTTTCCACACTCAGCAGAGGGGGGCCGGGTCCAACCACCCAGCTCACTCATTGGTTCATCAAACTTCATACACATATATTCATACACCTATCTAGTATATATGTAAATAGTGGCATTTGTTATATTTTACTCTTCTATATATACATTTTTTCTGATCCCTTTTGTATTATTTATTTACATCTATATATAACTAATATTTATACATTCTATACTTTATTATCCTTATTTTTTAACCATTCATACAATTTGTTCCATGTTAAATAATATTCAGATTCTTCTTTATCTGGTAACTCCTTCGTCATCTTGTCCATCTCTGCGCAATCGATAATTTTTCTTATAATTTCCTCATCGTTTGGTGTGTCGCTTTGTTTCCATTTTATTGCATAGGCTATTCTGGCAGCTGTCACTATGTGTATTATTAGATAGTATATTTATTTCGCATAATTACCTGTTATAATTCCTAATACAGTGATCCCTCGCTATATCGCGGTTCACCTTTCACGGTCTCGCTGCTTCACGGATTTGCATCGTGCATTGTGTTCTGCATTCTGATTGGCTAAACAGTCTCTCCTGGATGTCGGCATCTGCGTTCTTTTGCCCTCTGCGCATGCTCAAAGTGTTCTGCTTGTGCAGAGGGCAAAAGAACGCAGATGCCGGCGTACAGGCGGGCAGGGGAAGCGGGCGGGGGAAAACCCGCGCCGCGAACACCACAGGTTGTTGGGCTGTAAAGGTTAAAAATAAAGGTTCCTACTTCACGGATTTTGCCTATCACGGGTTCTTTTTGGAACGTAACCCCCGTGAAAAACGAGGGATCACTGTAAATAAATTTCCGGTTTCCAATCAATACGATCTTTTATTATTTCTTCTATTATTTTTCTAATTTTAGCCCAAAACATTTTTGCTTTTTTCACATGTCCACCACATATGAAAGTATGTACCAGGTGTGTTTTGACATTTCCAACAAAGAGGTGAAATTTTGTTTGACATTTTCGCCAGTCTTACAGGTGTTAGATGCCATCTGTAAAACATCTTGCACTGATTTTCTCTAAATGCCGTGGCTACTGTTAATTTCAAATTTCTTTTCCACATTTTTCCCATTTATCCAATTCAATATTATAACCCGAATTTTGTGCCCAGGGAAATCCTATTCTTTTAACTATCCCTATGCGCGGGGATAATTTAGAGCTAGCCTCGTCTTTCTAAGTGCCAATATGATGTACTCAATAATGGGATTCTTGAATCTGACCCAAGCTTCAGAATCCTGACTTCTCAGAGTTCATTTCACGGAACCATGACATTCTCTTTTGTTGGTACCATAAATCGAAAAGAGGGTTACTGAGGACAGTGAGATTCAGAGAGGGTCCTGAGTTGTAGATCTCCTAATTCTGACCCTTTACCGCTTCCCTTTCCAGGCTCTTCCAAACACTCCCTGTCTTATTCCTACCTACAAGTGTCAGGACCTAGTCAGGGGCTTCCCCAGTTCCTCAGCATGGTCCACCTGGATGACCAGCCCATCGCTCGCTATGACAACCTCACCAGGGAGATGGAGCCTCTGGTGCCCTGGATGGAGATGGTGGAGCTGAAAAGCTGTCTGGACCCTGACTGGGTATTCAGGCCTGACCTGGAGAGTGTGCAAAACTTCCACCCCCAGAATGAAGGTGAGCAGGCAGATTCTTCCCTTCAGCTGTGAATTCATTCTCAGTTCTTGCCTTCTACATCCTGTCATTTCAACTATCAAGCATATAGTATATCAAGGTCCTCCGGGACAGCATCCTACTGCATCAGGGGTGAAATCCTCCCGGTTCACTCTTACCTGTCGGTCGCCGCAGAGCCGAAGAAGCTGGTGGCGTTCGCGATGCGGGGCTGCCCCGCCCGCTTCCCTCGCCCGCCTGGACGCCACCATTTGAGTTCTTTTGCCCTCTGCACATGCGCAAAGCGTTCTGCATGCGTAGAGGACAAAAGAACGCAAATGGTGGCGTCCAGGCGGGTGGGGGAAGCGGGCGGGGGCAGCCCCATGCCGTGAACGCCACCAGCTTCTTCGGCTCTGCGGCGACCGACAGGTAAGAGCGAACCGGGAGGATTTCACCCCTGTACCACATACCTCCCTATGACCGGTTAGGTCCCACAGAGTTGGTCTCCTCCAGGTCCCATCAACCAAACAATGTTGGTTTGCGGGACCGCGGGGGAGAGCTTTCTCTGTGGGAGCTCCATCTCTCTGGAACCCCCCTGAGATCAGGACTATCCCCACCCTACTGGCCTTCCGTAAAGCCGTGAAAACATGGCTCTTCCAGCAGGCGGGGGGGAGAATAAGATCAATCTCCCCCCATGTGCGAATGTTGGTGTGTTTTTGTTTTTACATTTTTGTAATTCTTTTAATCATTTGTGTCGTTTTTCTTAATAAATTGTTTTTGTATTATGTTGTACGCCGCCCTGAGTCCTACGGGAGTGGGGCGGCATATAAAAATGACCAAATTAATTAATTAATTAATTAATTAATTAATTAATTAATTAATTAATATAAATAATAAATAAATAAATAAATAAATAAATAAATAAATAAATAAATAAAAGAAACAAGTTCCCAGAAATCGTGGAATGGAAGCAGAATGACCCCCCCAAGCACACACGCACACACACACACACACACACACACACACACACACACACACACACACACACACACCTCACAAAGACTGGGCAAAGCAACTATGAAACCACCCACACATGCATTGGTTTACAGATTAACAGAGTTGGAAGGGACCTTGCAGGTCATCTAGTCCAACCCCCTGCCCAAGCATCTGCCTCTACCTAGGACAGTGATGGCGAACCTATGGCACGGGTGCCACAGGTGGCACACGGAGCCATATCTGCCGGCACGTGAGCCGTTGCCCTAGCTGAGCTGCAGCACGTATGTGTGTGCCCGCCAGCTGATTTTTGGCTTGCGCGGAGGCTCTGGGAGGGTGATTTTGGCCTCCAGAGGGCCTCCAGGGTGGCCGGGGGAGCGTTTTTTGCCCTCCCCAAGCTCCAAGAAAGCCTCTGGAGCCTGCGGAGGGCAAAAAATGGGCCTACAGGGCCCACTGGAAGTCAGGAAATGGGTGAGTGGGGGGGTTGTGCACACATGTGCAGGGGGGGTGGGCTGAGTGGGGGTCTTTGAATTATGGGTGTGGGCACGCACACGCGTGCAATAGCACTCAAGGGAAAAAAGGTTCGCCATCACTGACCTAGGATCAAACTCACCACCTCCTGATTGTGAGGCAAGAGCTCCACTTCTACGCCACAGCAGCTTAATATTGCAGGAACCATATCCAAATGCCAGGAATTCTTTGTCTCTTTTGGTCTCCAAAGAAGCAGAGATAACGATGTGATTTTTTCTTGGGGGGGGGGAGGGAATAGAGAAAGGAAAAAAACCATTCTTTCTCTCCCCCCTCCCCTTTAAAGGACATTTCTGCCTCTATTTATTTGTGAAACAGTTTTGTAGCTCCTAACAGTAAAAATTCATGCCTTCTTCATCTAGAAAGAGATTGAAACTCCTGGTGAGGAGGGGGCAAGAAGGAAGTGCATGGGGGAGGAGGGGGAAGGAATCCCCACCCTTTCCAATCTCATTGAGTTTCCACTTCAGGGCTTCACACCTGGCAGGTGATTTTGGGCTGTGACCTCCGGGAAGACGGGAGCCAAGTCGGCTATTTCCACTATGGCTACAATGGGATGGACTTCATCAGCTTCGACAAGGAGACCCTCAGATGGGTGACAGCT
Organism: Diadophis punctatus similis; assembly: GCA_023053685.1. NCBI lineage: Eukaryota > Metazoa > Chordata > Lepidosauria > Squamata > Dipsadidae > Diadophis > Diadophis punctatus. Next base: position 237,193,011 of record JALIGW010000002.1, read on the forward strand.
CAGCCCCAGGCCTACAAGGTCAAGGAGAAGTGGGAGGATGACCCAAGGTGGTTCCAGGAGAATAAACACTTCCTGGAGGAGACCTGCATTGTGTTGCTGAAGAGATACCTGTCCTATGGGAAGGAAACCCTACAGAGGACAGGTGAGTCCATTAGAGAAGAAAACCTGGGGATTTCTCTAGGCTGGACATTTGAGGATGCAGGTGGGGAGGGAGGTCCTGTTTTGGGGGAAAAGCCAACCTTGTGTTGCTCCTGGCTTCCCAGGGGGCTCTAGCATGTCTAAACTTTGAAGCCTACTAGACCAGGGGTAGGCAAAGTTGGCTCTTCTATGACTCGTGGACTTCAACTCCCAGAATTCCTGAGCTAGCATGATTGGCTCAGGAATTTTGGGAGTTGAAGTCCACGAGTCATAGAAGAGCCAACTTTCCTACCCCTGGTCTAGACGTTCAGGAGAGGAGCAGAGACAGTCCTAGGAGGACATTCCTGCTCTGAAATCATTCTGTTTCTTGGTTTTTGCAGAGCCTCCAGTGGGGAAGGTGACCCACAAGACCGCCAGGGACAATGTGGAGATCCTCATCTGCCAGGCCTTGGGCTTCTACCCCAAAGAGATCCAGGCCACCTGGATGAGGGACGGAGAGGTCTGCCAGTATGAGACCCTCTGTAGGAACGTGGCCCCCAACTCGGATGGGACCTATTATCTCTGGCTCAGCATTGAGATCGACCCCAAGGAGAGGGACCGTTTTTGGTGTCACCTGGCGCATGAAGGTTTGCAGGAGCCCCTGGTCTTGGCTTGGAAGGAGGAGCCTGATGATGAACTGCAACATCCGGGTAAGTAGAAGGGAATTAAGCACCCATGTTGGAAAGAATGAGGGGGGGGGGGAGGTTCTCTGCTTAAACCATCTCAGATCTTGAGATGCAGAGTAAGAAAGCCTTACTTGCAGAGCCTAACATCAATACCTGGGAAAATACTGGAAAAAATAATTAAAAACCAGATCTCCCATCATCTAAAAACAAACCAAGTAATAACCAACAGCCAACACGGATTTGTTAAGAACAAGTCATGCTAAACCAACCTCATTTCATTCTTCAACACTGCGACCAAATTAATAGACCAGCGTAATGCAATAGACATAATATACCTGGACTTTAGCAAAGCATTTAACAAAGTAGACCACAACCTACTCCTTCATAAGCTAGAAAAAAGCGAGATAGACAGCTACACAACCAGATGGATTAACAATTGGCTGACCAACCGTACCCAGCGGGTAGTCCTCAATGGCTCTAAGTCCACATGGAGAGAAGTAAGCAGTGGGGTACCACAAGGTTCCGTCCTAGGCCCAGTACTCTTCAATATCTTTATAAATGACCTAGATGAGGGAATAGCAGGAGAACTAACCAAATTTGCAGATGACACCAAGCTGGCGGGAGTAGCAAACACCCCAGAGGACAGACTCAAAATCCAGAGGGACCTCGACAGACTCGAACACTGGGCCCAAACCAATAAAATGAAATTTAACACAGAGAAAAGTAAAATTCTGCACCTAGGCAAGAAGAATCAAAAATACACATACAAACTGGGCGAAACCACACTCAATAGCAGCAATTGCAAAAGGGATCTCGGAGTCCTGGTAGACAGCCAACTAAATATGAGCCAGCAGTGTGCAGCAGCAGCCAAAAAGGCCAACACAGTCCTGAGCTGCATAAATAGAGGGATACAATCAAGGACCAGAGAGGTACTAGTACCACTCTATAAAGCCTTGGTCAGACCACACCTAGAGTACTGCATCCAGTTTTGGTCACCACACTACAAAAAAGACATTGAAACTCTACAGAAAGTGCAGAAGAGAGCAACCAGGATGATAAAGGGTCTGGAAAATAAAACATACGAAGAACGGTTGCAGGAACTGAGCTTGGCCAGTCTAGCGAAGAGAAGGACCAGGGGTGACATGATAGCAGTGTTTCAATACTTGAGGGGATGCCACAGAGAGGAGGGGGTCAGGCTGTTCTCTATCGCACCAGAAAGCCAAACAAGGAATAACGGATGGAAGCTGACCAAGGAGAGATTCAACCTGGAAGTGAGGAGAAACTTTCTGACGGTGAGAGCGATCAACCAGTGGAACAGCTTGCCAGCAGAGGTCGTGAGAGCCCCAACACTTGCAACCTTCAAGGAGAGACTGGACTGCCATCTGTCTCAAATGGTGTAGGAACTCCTGCTTGAGCAGGGGGTTGGACTAGATGACCTACAAGGTCCCTTCCAACTCTAATAATAAATCTAAATCTAAATATCCCCGTGGCCTTCTGATAGAGCCTTCTGCTGAGATGAGGCTAATGGCAGAACATCTCTGAGAGATGCAGGATGGATTCCCCACCCCCCCACCCCAAGCTTCCAGAAAAAGCCACATGGCTCTTGGCTTCTATATGGCTAATGGCTTCCAGAAAGAACCATTATGAATATGAGCTATAAGGGAAGGAAAAATGGTGCGGACGCTGCCAAAAAAGCCAATGCTTTTTTCAATTGCATTAACAGAGGGATTCAATCAAGATCATGTGAGGTACTAATATAAGGTGACCAGATTTTTTTTTTTTTTGTAAAGCGGGACACCATTGACGGGGGCGGGTTTCTAGGGGAGCAAGATGGGGGGGGTCCGTCTCTCTTATCCTGCAGCTTTGTGCACACACACCCAAACACCCCCCTTCATCGCAGCCAGGGGTGGGTTCCTACTGGCGCAGGCTTACCTGTTCGTCGCCGCAGAGCCAGGGGTGAAATCCTGCCGGTTTGGCCGGGCCAGTCGTTCGGCGTAGAGCCGATGGAACTGGCGGCGGTCGCGGCGCGGGGCTTCTCCCTCCCGGCTGGAAGCTGCCATTCGGGTTATTTTGTCCTCTGCACATGCGCAAAGCATTCTGCGCATGCCCAGAGGGCAAAATAACCCGAATGGTGGCATCCAGCCGGGCGGGGGAAGCGGGCGGGAGAAGCGCTGCGACCGCCGCCAGTTCCATTGGCTCTACGCCAAATGACTGGCCCGGCTGAAAAAAGCGGGACTTTTTGAAACGCCGCGGGACGCGGGACAAATTATTAAAAAGCGGGACTGTCCCGCCAAAAGCAGGACGTCTGGTCACCTTATACTAATACCACTCTATGAAGCCTTAGTAAGACCACACCTAGAGTACTGCATCCAGTTTTGGCCACCACGCTATTAAAAAAAAAGATGTTGAGACTCTAGAAAGAGTGCAGAGAAGAGGAACCAAGATGGTTAGGGGACTGGAGGCTAAAACATATGATGAACGGTTGCAGGAACTGGGCATGGCAAGTCTAGTGAAGAGAAGGACCAGGGGAGACATGACAGCAGCCTTCCAATATTTGAGGGGCTGCCACAAAGAGGAAGGGGACAACATTTTTACCAGCCTTTTATTTCCAGAAGTCAGGCTCTGGATTAAATGGTACTCCAGACAAAAGATGGAGAAGAGTATCTTGCTTTTAGACAAACAAACAAGTAGCACTTAGCAATAGCACTTAGACTGATATACCGCTTCACAGTGCTTTACAGCCCTCTCTAAGCAGTTTACAGAGTTCAACATATTGCCCCCAACAATCTGGGTCCTCCTTTTACCGACTTCAGAAGGATGGAAGGCTGAGTCAACCTTGAGCCGGTGAGATTTGAACAGCTGAACTGAACTGCAGTGCTGCACTTTAACCACTGTACCACCTCGGCTCCTTAAGTTCCCCTTCTATTCTCTCATCTAAGTCGTTTATGAAGATATTGAAGAGTACTGGGCCTAAGACGGAGCCTTGTGGTACCCCACTGCTTACTTCTCTACATGTGGACTTAGACCCATTAAGGACTACTCATTGAGTACGGTTTGCCAGCCAGTTGTGGATCTGGTGGTGAGGCTGTCTATCCCACTATTCTAATCAGAAATGGGTTTCTCCTCCTTTAGCCAGAGAGAGATTTGCTTTGCTGGGGACCATCCTTGTTGTCCTGTTGCTGCTTCTAATGATGTTCCTCCTGAGACGTAAGTGAACTGGAAATACCCTAATGCTGATGGGTGCCAGGACCCCCTCCCCCCAAAAAAACCTTTCTCATAAAGACCTAAAAATTCTTTTTTTCCAAAAGCCAACTGGATTTTCTGTTGTTGTTGTTTATTTTTATTTATTGTAATTTGTCAAACAGACAAAGAATGTTCTTTCTGCGCCAACTCAGGAAGCTCAAACTTCCCAAGGAGCTGCTGATACAGTTCTACAGAGGAATCATTGAGTCTGTCATCTGCACCTCTATAACTGTCTGGTTTGGTTCTGCAACCCAACAAGACAGACACAGACTTCAGAGGATAATCAGAACTGCAGAAAAAACAATTGCTTGGACCTGTATACTGCACGAGTCAAAAAGAGGGCTGTGAAAATATTTACTGACCCCTCGCATCCTGGACATAAATGGCTTCAACTCCTACCCTTAAAATGTCGCTATAGAGCACTGCACACCAAGACAACTAGACACAAGAACAGTTTTTCCCCGAACACCATCACTCTGCTAAACAAATAATTCCCTCACCACTGTCAAACTATTCACTAGGCTGCATTACTATTACTATTAGTTTTTCTCATTGTTCCTATCACCCATTTCCTCCCACTTATGACTGTATGACTGCAACTTGTTGCTTGTATCCTTACGATTTATATTAATATTGATTGTTTCCTGATTGCTTACTTGAACCCTATGACAACCATTCTTGACAAATGTATCTTTTCTTTTATGTACACTGAGAGCATATGCATTAAAGACAAATTCCTTGTGTGTCCAATCACATTTGGCCAATAAAGAATTCTATTCTATTCTATTCTATTCTATTCTATTCTATTCTATTCTATTCTATTCTATTCTATTCTATTCTAAAAAGAAATGAAAACAAGAATAATATAAAAATGCAATGACAGGGATGATAGGCACGTTAGTGCACTTATCTACGGATCTCTTAAGTATGAAGTGAGGTCCACAGAAGTCAATTTGTGACTGAAACTGTGAAAATTTGCAGCTGAGACAACTGGATCAGGTAGAGCGTTCCAGACTTTGACAACTCTATTCCAGACATCGTATTTTTTACAGTCAAGTTTAAAAAGATTTACATTGAGTTTAAAGCGGTTGTTCGCGCGCGTATTATTGCGATTAAAACAGAAAAAGTCATTTACGGGTAAAACATGACTACGTACAATTTTGTATGTAATACCTAAGTCTGACTGCAAGCGACGCAGTTCCAAGTTATCCAAACCAAGAATTTGGAGCCTAGTAGCATAGGGAATTCTATTATGTACAGAAGAGTGCAAGGCTTTTCTCGTAAATACTTCTGAACCCGCTCGGTTTCTTTGAAAACGTTTCGCATCTAATCCAAGAGCCTTCTTATTCAATTCAAAGTTCAGTTCTAAGCTTTTTGTCCCAGAAGCAAAACATTTTCAAAGAAAAAAAAGTCAAGAAAGTCCAGTTGCCTTTTCGCGGGGGTGGGGCAGAACCATCGGGACAACCCTAACCTGGATGATGGAGAATCTCCATAAACACCCTCCCATAAAGAGTCAGAAGGGAAGGGCATCCCAAGTAACCATTTCGTTGTCCACACCTGCCTTCTTAGAATTTAGATCAAGGACCGGCTATCAGCCCGCCCGTTAAACCAAGCAGGAAAGAGAATCTTGCCAACTCTGAGGGTACAAAGTTCTCCAACTGCCACTTTTAACTGCTTGATTCATTAAGGCAGATCCTTTTGTAGTTTCTTTCTCTGGGCTTTTAACCACTCTGGGCACCTCGCTCTTTTCTGCAATTGTTTCTTAAGAAACGTCTGCCAAGATCATCCACACATTTATTTGCATAACCTTAACAAGGAAATTATTTTGCAATAGTGGCAAATATCTGTAGCTCGGTGTAGAATGAGGGGGAAGGTTCATTCTCCGAGCTTGTGGGTCGGTTTCTGTGAGAAACAGAGCCTACTGTTTTTACAGAAATGACAGAAGACATGCTAACCTGTGATGAAAATGCATTGTATATGTTTCTAATCTCATGAGCTAGGCTGAAGCTTGAGAATTGCACATAGGAGCTAGGATCAGAGGTCTCTGCTATGCTAGAAACCAGCCATAACCAGAATTTACTGATATGATAGTTAGTCTAGACCAGTGATGGCGAACCTTTTTTCCCTTGGGTGCCGAAATAGTGCGTGTGCATGCTATTGCGCGTGCGTGCGTGCCCACACCCATAATTTAAAGCTCCCCACTCGCCCCACCCCCCTGCACATGCATGCATGACTCCCCATTTCCCGACTTCCAGTGGGCCCGGTAGGCCCGTTTTTTGCCCTCCCCAGGCTCCAGAGGCTTTCTTGGAGCTTGGAGAGGGCGAAAACACTCCCCCTAGCCACCCTGGAGGCCCTCCGGAGGCCAAAATCGCCCTCCCAGAGCCTCCGTGTGAGTCAAAAATCAGCTGATGGGCACACACATATGCGCTGGAGCTGAGCTAGGGCAACGGCTTGCGTGCCGGCAGATATGGCTCTGCGTGCCACCTGTGGCACCCGTGCCATAGGTTCGCCATCACTGGTCTAGACACAACACCTAGGAACTAGGACCTTAAAAGGTCATTTGTAAATAAGGGCAGAATTATTAGAATTATTAATTATTAGAATTAGAGTAATAGGAGATGTAATCGGGCGGAGATAATGTATTCACTTGAGACGCGTCAGATAGGTTGTGACGGCCTGAGTACTAAGCCAATGAGGAAAAGGTGGGAGGTAAATTTATAACGGCAACAGGGAATATTGTTACCTTCGGGACCGCATCCTACCGCATACCTCCCTACGACTGGTTAGGTCCCACAGTTGGTCTCCTCCAGGTCCCATCGACCAAGCAATGCCGGTTGGCGGGGCCGAGGGGGAGACCCTTCTCTGTGGGAGCTCTGTCCCTCTGGAACCAACTCCCTCCAGAGATCAGGACTATCCCCACCCTGCTGGCTTCCATAAAGCAATAAAAACATGGCTCTTCCGGCAGGCGGGGTGAAAGTGAGACCAATTAGATCATCTTTGGTCTCCCCCCTGATATGAATGATGGATGACTTCTTTTTTAACTTGCTTATAGTTGTTTAATTGTTATGATGATTGTTTTTTTAATGACTGTTTTTATGAATTGTTCTTTTATGTGTTGTACGCTGCCCTGAGTCCCAAGGGAGTGGGGCGGCATATAAGAACGTTCAAATAAATAAATAAATAAATAAATAAATAAATAAATAAATAAATAAATAAATAAATAAATAAATAAATAAATAAATAAATAAATAAATAAATAAATAAATAAATAAATAAATAAATAAATAAATAAATGAAACATATTAATGACTTAGGGCCGTGATGGCGAACCTTGATCCCTCTCTGTGGGCACTCAAGCCGCCGCCCAGCTCAGCCCCACTGCGCATGTGCGTGCGTGCCTCCAGCCAGCCAGCTGATGTTTGGGATGCATGGGGGGCACATGTGGGAGATGCACATGCATGAGCAGGGGGTCGCGCATGTATACGCAGGGAGTGGGGGTTACGCACGCATGCACAGGGGGCGGAGGGGAGTGAGGGAGAGGGCAGCCCGTTTTTGGTCCAAGGAGTCTTCCGGGAGGCCTGCTAGGCCCAAAACGGGGCAGAGGGGTGCAGTGTGGCCCCCCATCGCCTGTTTTTGGTCCCAGGAGGCTGCAGGGAGGCCTGCTAAGGCCCAACACAGGGGGGCGGGGCGATCACACGTACATGCGGGGGGCTGGAGGCAGGGGGTTGTGTGCGCAAGGGGTGGGAGGAGGTCATGTGCACATGAGGGGCACATTGCATTATGGGTGCAAGCACGCACATGCACTTTCGGCACAGGAGAAAAAGGTTAGCCATCACTGACTTAGGGTGTATCTAATATACTGCGTGTGCGTGATTGGACACCCTCTTTGCAAAGTAGTAAATAAAAATTACCACTGTTTTCTCTTGGGAGTTTTGGCGTTGGTTTGGCTGGTGTTTGTTTATTTCAAAAGTACACAGCGAACCTTAACAAGGGAATTATTTTGCAATAGCGATGAATATCTGTAGCTCGGGTGTAGGACGAGGGTGAAGGTTCATTCTCCGAGCTTGTGGGTTGCTTTCCGAACATTTCATTACCATTCTGGGTAACGTCTTCAGCAGAGTTTAAGGAATTAACTCCCTAAACTCCGCTGAAGCCTGGTAACAAAATGTTCGGAAAGGGAATTATTGTTCAGAAGGTTAAAAAAACAACCAGGAAGTTTTCCTCCCTATGAGACACACCCTCAATTATCCAAACCGTCCATCTCTTTTATATTTCCTCCAACTTCTAAAAGGTAGTTTTAACAACAAAGTATAATGTGTTTTTCATGCCAGGAAACCTGCCCGCTTCTGCCCCCTTCTGTCACTTAATCAGATCCCTTGCATTCTCCCCATCACTGTTGCGGTATAAAATTCCTCATCTCTTTTGTTCAAGATTTTTCTTCACGCAGAGTGGATTAAACAGCCACGGAATACAGAGCTGGAATTTTTTTGATACAAAGCAAATGAGTAGTTTAACTACTTTTGTACTTTTTATATTTTTATACCTGTTCAATTTTGGCTTTTGTAATAAAAAATTGCCATGTCAAAAAATTATAAGGTCATGGTAAAAGCTCATGTTTTCTAATAATGTTTGAAAATCAAGAAATGGAGGCAGGGATGATCTCGGTGGCACAGTGGTTAGAATGCAGTACTGCAGGCTGCTTCTGCCGACTGCCAGCAGTTCGGCAGTTCGATCCTGACCGGCTCAAGCTTGACTCAGCCTTCCATCCTTCCGAGGTGGGTAAAATGAGGACCCAGATTGTTGGGAGCAATAGGCTGACTCTGTAAACCGCTTAGAGAGGGCTGTAAAGCACTGTGAAGCGGTATATAAGTCTAAGTGCTATTGGTATTGCTATTATGCTGCTTTAGAACTGTCCACTGATCCAAGAAGTGGTAAGTGACAGGGTTAACATGGAGACATTTGGCCATCTTGCTTTCTGGTGGGCCTGTGGGAACCAGGAAATGAACTTAAACATGAACCTCTGGGGAAACCTTATGGGACTCTGCTCCATTTGGGAAGTTGGTGGACCACTTGGTGGACAGCTGAAGCAGCCAGGCATATATGCTGGCAGCTGGATGCTCAGCAGCTGTATCAGGGGTGGCTTCCACTTACCTTCGCGGCCGGTTCACATCGCGACGTTTCGCAATCTCAGATCTCAGGGGTGTCACTCAATTTCATTGAGGGCCACATCAGGGCTGCGGTTGATCTTGGGGGGGGGGCGTGTAGGCATGGCCAACTGAGTTGAGTGTAGCCAACTGGGTGGGCATGGCCAGCTTGACGCCACTCACTGGGCATGGCCAACTGGATGGGTATGGCTAGCTTGACTCCGCTCCCCAAACTGCTGGCATGTTTCCTCTTTGCATTGGGTAGATCAGGCCAAAGCCACGCTGGCCCGATGCTTCCTTGTCGCACTGGATAGACTGGGCTGAAGCCACGCTGGCCCGATGCTTCCTTGTCGCACTGGATAGACTGGGCTGAAGCCATGTGGGCCCGATGTTTCCTCTTTGCATTGGGTAGACCAGGCCAAAGCGACATGGGCTGGCCCCTTACATTTTCCAGGATAGCCCCGTGGGCCAGATTCAACCACACCATGGGCCGGATGCGGCCTGCGGGCCTTATGTTTGACACCTCTGCTCTGTCTGGAGGAGACCTGCATTTAGCGTCTACAGAGGTACTTGGACTACAGAAAGGAGGCTTTGCAGAGAACAGGTGAGCATCAAGAGTGGGCCTCTGGAACACCACCGAAAATTCAGAACAGAGCTGAGCAGAAGTCAACCATTTAGATCAGTGGTTTTCAGCATTAGAAGATGACAATGAGAATGGCGAGAAAGCAAAGATTCTTTTTTATGGAAATTGAGGACTGTAGAGTAGGCCAGAGTTCCCCAACTTTCCAGTTTTGCGGACCAATGGGGGGAGAGGGGGGACAGTTCCATGCTAGTGGTGGACCAGCATGTGCACCAGCTTACCTGCTGCTTGCGCAGGTCAGGATATGTGCATGTGTGCACTCGCCCATCACGTCTGTGCCCAGTTTCGAATGGCTCAAGGCCTGGTAGTGGGCCACGGCCCAGGCATTGGGGACCCCTAGGGTAAACTATCCCAGTCATGCTCCACAGGGTGCCACTAGTGGACTCTCTCTTTGTCAGGCAGTGATTTTATGTTGCCTGTTACATGTATATGCAGGGAGATGCATCCCTATCAAATATAATGGTTTATTCCTGAGCACGTGATTAATATGTTCCTAGTACGCTTGTGTACATTTCTTTCTTTTGATTCTTCCTTTTGTTCTCTGCTTCTGACGAAGCAACACCTATGTTTATAGCCAGAATGTGATTTTATTATTTTTGTAAAGAAATAAATATCTTATACCTTAGAATTATAATGCGGTTTATTTTGACAATGTCAGAGTTCCAGGAAAAGATTCATTTCGCCTCTGATAAGAGTAATTCTTATCTCAACACTCTTTGAGGGTTGATCTCAGTGCTGAGCCAGACACAAAAGATCCTGTACAGGTTGAGGGCCACGTCCCTACAGGTGGTCTCATACTTTTAGATCTCCATCCCTCCTCCAGGTGACCTGGATCTCCTTGAGGAAGCAGCCACAAACCTGGCAGGAGAAGGTCTCACTCAAATCTTGCATATCACCTTTCCCACTAAGGCAGGGATGTGAAACTCGATCCCGTTGTGGCCAGGTCAGGATTTTGCCTGGGGGGGCAGGGCGGCTGGTCATCACAGCCGACTGGGTAGGCATGGCCGATCCCAGAGCAGCAGGGGCTGGTCCCTCACTGTCTCTGGCATCGGCCAACTCCACAACCTATCGTGGGCCAGATCCAGGCCCGTGGGCTGCATGTTTGACACTCCTACACTTAGGGTTCTGTAAAAATAGCAGTAGTATAACTCAATAATTCTAAGGACAAGACAGAAATAAACTATTTCTAGATCCAAAATGACATTTCTCTATAAATGTATTTATTCTGTTTAAATAGACCCAACCTCCATCATAAATGACTTGGGGTGGCTTATAGAGTTTTTATTTATTTATTTATTTAATATACGGTGATGTTACATTAGCCAGGAGACAACAATGCTAATGGATAGTAGTACTTGGCTGCCTGTTTGTTAGCTCTGTTTGATTGACGCTCGTGCACTTCCCAAGGTGTGCCACAAGAGGTCGAGAAAGTACCAGAAAGACAGACTTCCCTGCAGCAGCATCTGAGGCTCTCTCCTTCCACCGAAGCCACCTCACAAATGGGCACTGCAACTGAGAAGGTTCAGTGCCAGCAGGATCCTGATCATTTCCATGAAGCGCTGGCTCATTTCCCAACTGAAGTGGTACCTATTTTTCTACTTGCATGGAACATGCTTTCGAACTGCTAGGTGGGCAAAAGCTGAGGTAAGTGATGGGAGCTCATCTCATTACACAGTGCTAGGACTCAAACTACTGGAACAAAGACCATTTCCAGCATCATTAAGTTACTGAACCACTACACCTCTTGCTTATAATTAAAACTGAACTTTTTTAAAAAAAAAACCAGCACATAATTAAAACAATAAGAACTATTAAAACCATAAATAAAATCTTCACAAAGTTAGAATCTCACTACCAGTGCAGCCATTTGTTAGGCTACATACCACTACCAGATCCTCAGACCAGATGGCAAAGCCATGTCTTCAGGTCCTTCCAGAAGACTGGTAAGGTCAGGACCAGTCTAACCTCAAGTGACAACGATGTTCCAGAAAATGGATTCTTCAGTAGGAAAAACTCCCATCCTGGGTCCTGTCAGATGACATTTCCTGGATGGGACCCACTAACCCACTGAACCTGATGAGATGGATAGTGGTAATTGGGGAGACATAGTCCCAGAGGTGGATTCCTACCGGTGAGGTCTAGTGCGCCATTCCGGTAGGGACCCGCGGATTGCCCAATTTGCATGCGACAGCTCCGATGCCGTCTTCGCCAGTCCGCCACGTGCCGCCATCTTTTTTCTGGAATTTTTCGGCGATTTTTTGCTTCCGTGCATGTGCAGAAGCAAAATCTCACGAGGGACATGCGCGGAAGCAAAAAAATCGCCAAAATCGCACACACGCGTCCCCTCACAAGATTTTGGTGAGATTTTGCTTCCGCGCATGTCCCTCGGGAAGCAAAATCGCCTGAGGGGGCGCGCGCACAACATGGCAGCACACCAGTAGCAAGGTAAGTGCAGCCCGCCCATGCATAGTCCCTCAACTAACCCAGCCCTGCAATGGAAGGCTTTATAGGTCATTATCAGTACCTTGAATTCAACCTGGAAGCAAAGTGGTAACTTACGCGGCTCAAAGAGCACAGGTGTAACATGTACTGATCCAGATGCTTGTGTCACTACATTTTACATCAGGTGACATTTCTGGATACCCTTCAAAGGCACCTTCATGTAGAGTGCATTACAGTGGTCCATCTGGGATGTATCGAGGGTGTGATCTAGAGTTATAACTCTAACAGTAATAATAGCAGAAAGGACATCATGAGAACATTTTCCCCAGTCACTTCACTTCCTCTCTTCTTAAGGATCCTCAAAAATGGGGCAATGGAGCCCCCACAGGTTGCCTTTTTCAAAATGGCTCTCTGAGCTTTGAGGCTAATAACAAGAGGCCTCAGAGGTATTTCTTGTCATTCTTGACTGGTTTATCAGGAATAGACATGTGAATTGATTCTGCCCTAAAGGCAAGCCCTGAGAATCACCCTCCTGAATTCCACGATTCTTTCACTTTGAATGGCACTTCATATAAGAAGAGTACTTACTATCGGGAAACTTTTGAACTTTGATGTTGGAGAAGTCATCTGAGAATACTATGGATAACCAAGCATACAAATACAGAAGAAAAAGGGGGCAAAAAAGGGAAACTCCCCCTTTACAACCAATCACAGCGTAGATTGCCTCATGCATGAGTCAGCACTCTCTAACTAATCAACTACAATCATGTGTCCTGGCCTATGATCTATGGAGATTCTCAGCCATCCAGGTCACAGTTGTCCCAAAGGTGCACTACACGAGGGGCACCCAGGGGTCATTATGTGTGGTGGCCCAATATGGACGAACACATAGAGGAATGGGTCGCAGGGTGTACTCCGTGCCAGGAATCCAGGGCATTTCCCCCCAAATCCCCCGTGCTTGAGTGGGAACAATCAAGGGCCCCTTGGTCTCACATCCACATAGATTTCATGGGTCTATTTCATGGTCAAACGTTCATGGTAATAGTCGATGCATAGTCAAAATGGCTTGAAATAGCACTAATGTCTACCACTACAACCGATGCTGTCATTAAGGTGTTAAGAAAACTGTTTGCTACTCACGGGCTGCTGGACACAATTGTGTCGGACAATGGGCCACAACTCACTGCAACACCATTTGAGGGATTCTTGGCCAGTTTGGGAATTAAACATACGTTAATTGCTCCTTTTCACCCGAGCAGCAATGGGCTGGTAGAATGAACAGTTAGAGCTACAAAAGAGGCACTAGGTCAACTGGGACCAGGGAATTGGCAGGTCCATGTAGATAAATTCCTAATGGTCCAACATATCACCCCTACTATGGCCACCAAGCTGTTAATGGGCCGTAAGCTCCGGTCTGTCCTTGACAGATTACATCCTAACTATTCCAACCGAAAAGAAACTAATAATCTTGCGCAATTAAGAACATTCAAAGTATATGACCCAGTGTTCGCATTTGTATGCCGTCCACTCCACAGATACTCTGGGCGGCTCACAACAATAAAAATTTACATGCAACAATAAATATAAAAAGCATTAAAAACAATGATTATTAAAACTTTAAAAAACATTAAAAGCAACAATTTAAAAACCCATACAATAATTCATTCATGGGGCCAAGAGTGCTCGATGTTATATTAAAATCATTGGCCCCAGGCCTGTCGACAAAGCCAGGTTTTAGTGCTTTTCTGAAGGCTGGCAGGGTGGGAATAATGCGGATCTCAGGGGGTAGTGTATTCCAGAGAGCCGGTGCTGCCACAGAGAAGGCCCTCATTCGTGGGCCCATCAGCCGACATTGTTTGGCTGACGGGACCACCAGCAGACCAACTCTGTGGGTTCTAATCGGTCTTAGGGAGGTGTGTTGGAGAAGGCAGTCTCGGAGGTAAACTGGTCCTAAGCTATGTAAGGCTTTAAAGGTAATCACCAACACCTTGAATTGCGCTCCGAGACCTATGGGCAGCCAGTGCAGTTCGCGAAGGATGGGTGTCACATGGGTGTATCTAGGGACACCCATCACCACACATGCTGCCACATTCTGCACTAGCTGTAGTCTCCGAACATTCTTCAAGGGTAGCCCCATGTAGAGGACTTGCAAAGAACTTCACCGAGGGCCCACTATGGCTACCTGGGGAAATCCTTGAAATAACCGGGCCAAAATCATATGTGATAGGCCTAGAAGATGGTAGAAAATGGCGGCGCCATGTGGACCAATTACGCAGCCGCCTGCCGCTAAATGCTGACTGGGGAGTAGGCCCTAACCATGTTTTCCCTACAGCTACTACTGGTCCAAGGGAGTCGGATCACTTATCTGATAATCCAGAGGCGCCACCCAGTGATAGTGATGAGCCCGTTCCAACCGAGCCAGGGACCACACCCAAACCGTTCCAGCAGATTCAAAAAGAGAGAGGAAAAAAACATGTCCTCTCCACCCCAGGTCGACGCCCAAACTGAACTGCGCAGGTCAAACAGAGAAACAAGGCATCCTGCGTAACTCAGTGATTTCGCATGCAAATGTGTTGGGCTGAGCTAAGGGGGGAGGGATGTTGTGTCCTGGGATTTGCATGTTAGCTGAGATGTTTACAACCAGGTCCGCTCTATTGATCAGAGAAGGTAATCACTGATTGGTTCTTCCCAGCTGGGGCTCTTTATTTAAACAGGAGCCTTCGGCTGGGCTTTTGCTGTTGTTGCTCACTGTAATCAATAAGAGCTGAAATCACTCAACCTGCCTCCTGACTCTTCAGTATTGGAACCCAACAGTGCTTTTTCAAGATGCAACTGGACTTTCTTGATTTTTCTTTGAAAACGTTTCACTTATCCAAGGAGCTTCTTCAGCTCTGAAGAAGTTCCGGCTATTGTACACTTTACTGTTCCAGCTACTAAATTCAATATCCTAACAGAATCCTTCGTTCAACAACAGTGTTGGGATTTGAATTACAGCTTAGAGGTGATAAGATCTTTTTCCTTGAAAACCAATCCTTGTCAAATAAAACCCGATTATAAAGTCTAATTAAACAAAATATTTATTTCAGTAGAAAAGAATATAAAAACACATAAATCCTAATGACTACATTTCTGCAACCTAAATCATGTCCTCCCTCATCGGAGAACTACAGCAAAAGAGAAAGAATGCAAAAGAATGTTACACATGTGCAGATCACCTATCTGAGTATCATAGAGTGTAGCATATGACCTCAGCTGACAATCAAAATTCACATTGTAACAAACAGCAACCCCGGCTCTCCCAGTTGAGGTTATTTATTTATTTATTTATTAATAAAATTTCTATGAACCCAACTCCCAGGGGACGCTGGGCGGCTCACAACAAGTAGAAATACATATTCAAATAAGAAAAACAATTTAAAAACATATTTAAAATACATTCACATATATATACATGGGCCGGTCTGAAAAGACCTCATCAAAGGGTCATTGGCCCCAGGCCTGCCGGAAAAGCCAGGTCTTAACGGCTTTCCGGAAGGCTAGTAAGATGGAGGTAATACGGCTCTCAGGAGGTAGTTGGTTCCAAAGAGTCAGAGCAGCTACAGAAAAGGCCCTCCCCCGCGGGCCTGCCAGTTGACATTATCTGGTGGACAGGACCTGAAGAAGGCCGACCCTGTGCAATCGCACTGGTCATTAGGAGGAATGCGGTAGAAGGCAGTCATGCAGATAAACTGGTCCTGAGCCATGTAGGGCTTTAAAGGTAAGAACCAACACCTTAAATTGCGTCCGGTGACCAATCGGAAGCCAGTGCAGCTGGCGAAGTATGGGCTTAGTGTGGATGTATCTTGGGACACCCACCACAGCTCATGCAGCTGCATTCTGGACTAACTGTAGTCTCCAAACACTCTTCAAGGGTAGCCCCATGTAGACCGCGTTGCAATAATCAAGGCCAACCTGAGCATCACCAGCCACCTTCCTGGGTTCCTTCTGACACCCTTCTATTGCACCTGGTGTGCTACATTTCCCTACTCCCATCTCTCTCCTTTTGCCCTCTCTCTTCCACCCACTCTCAAGAGCAGCACCAGTAGCAAAACCTGACAATGTAAACATTTCAAAAGGGGAGAAAAGGGTGGGGAAGGGGGAGGTTTCCTGGATCTCTTTCCTTTCCAAGACTGTTTGAAGTTGGTAACCCTCTTCCTTCATCAGATATACACATCGTGCTATGTGTATCTTTCAGAATGCATCCAGGCCCAGTTATTTTGGGCATGATAGCTGATCAAATGTTGGCAATTCGTTGTTCAGGGTCTCCACGTCCCCAGCCCATGACAGAGACCTTTTGCGCCTGTGTTTCTTCCCTTCTCGCTTGCGCAATGTTGACACAGGGTCTGTAAAAGCCCGCTGTTGCCTCAACTGTTCATCGTATGGCCTGTCCTGTAAAGAGAGAAAATGAAAATATCAAAACCACAGTTTTGTACTGGCAATGTCTTTTTTCCTCCTCCAATTAGAGTCATAGGGCTGGAAAGGACCTGGGAGGTCTTCAACCCCCTGCTCAAGGGAGGAGTCCTTATTAGCTCTCAGTCATCCTCACCTCAACCCTGACAGGAATGAAGGCAAACAACCAAAGAGGCTTGACATAAACAACTCCTGATGCAGGTGGGGAGGGGATCCTCACTTCTCCCCCAAGGTTTTTCTCTCTCGTTTTCTTCTTTTACTTCTTTCTTTTTTCTTTTTCTTTTTTCTTTCTTTCTTTTTCTTTCTTTTCTTTTCTTTCTCTTTCTCTTCTTTTTTTCTTTTTTCTTTTTCTTTTCTTTATCTATCTCTATCACATTCTATCATCTATCTTCTATTATCTATCTTCACCTATCAGATTCTGATACCTATCATCCATCTATCTATCTATCTATCTATCTATCTATCTATCTATCTATCTATCTATCTATCTATCTATCTATCTATCTATCTATCTATCTATCTATCTATCTATCTATCTATCTATCATCTATCATCCACCTATCATCTATCTATCTGTCTACCTATCATCTATCTATCCATCCATCTCTATCATTCTATTTATCATCTATATATAATCTATCATCTATCTACCGTGCTTCCCCGAAAATGCCACCTACTCAGAAACTAAGTCCTAGCTTGATTTTTACACATGCACCCAAAATAAGTCCTAATTAAGACCCCTGCTGACTCCAGGGTGCACGGATAAAAATTAAGCTAGGGTGGGGATGGGGGTGGTGGAACTGCTCTGCTACTTACCTTCGGATAGTTGCATCCAGGCCTCGCACACCTCCGCCCATTTCTTCTGCAGCCGGCAAGGCATTCCTGAAAGCCTCTGTAGCTGATAACAGAGCTCCGGATCGACCCAGAGCTCTGTTATCAGCTACAGAGGCCTTCAGGAAAGCCTTGCAGGCCTTACTAGCAGCAGAAGTTCCTGAAGGCCTCTGACAATGAAAAGGAGGCCAGGGGCAACGTGCCCAAGTGAGGTGAGTCAGTGGACATCCCTATCTATCTATCATTTATCATCTATCTAGTATCTATCATTATCAATCATCTATCACATTCTATCACCTATCTATCCATTGTCTATCATCTATGTATCTATCACATTCCATCACCTAACACCTATCCATCCATCCATCTATCCATCCATCCAAAAGAGCCGAGTTGGTGCAGTGGTTAAATGCAGCACTGCAGGCTACTGCTAGTTCAGCAGTTCAGCTGTTCAAATCTCACCGGCTCAAGGTTGACTCAGCCTTCCATCCTTCCGAAGTGGGTAAATTGAGGACCCAGATTGTTGGGGGCAATATGCTGAACTCTGTAAACCGCTTAGAGAGGGCTGTAAAGCACTATGAAGCGGTATATAAGTCTAAGTGCTATTGCTATTGCTATATCTATCTATCTATCTATCTATCTATCTATCTATCTATCTATCTATCTATCTATCTATCTATCTATCTATCTATCTATCTATCTATCTATCTATCTATCTATCTATCTATCTATCTATCTATCTATCTATCTATCTATCTATCTATCTGGCATCCATCTCGTGAAGTTTATCTCTGCGGCTTATGATCTCCAGGATCTGTTTCTAAAGAAAAGTCAGCAGGAACATTTTTGTAGATGCCCCCTCCCACTCTTTGTTTTTCCATCCTCCCATTCCATCTCTCCCTCCTTTCCAGTCCTTCTTGGACAGAAATCCCCCATTTCTCCAGGGTGACCCCCAGCTCCTGTTCCTGGCTCCTTCCCCACCTCATTCTCTTCCCTCAGAGCTGACGGGTGCAAGAGGCTGAGCTGAGCTGGATCTTCCCTGCAGAGCAGCCAATCAAAGGGTCTCCAGCTGGAGGGGCTGAGCCCCAGAGGAGCCCCAAGCAACCCACAATCTCTTCATGGTTACCTTGAAAGATTTAGAAAGACTTTGGGGATGAATGTTCCCCCACGCAACACTTCAATGGTCTTAGCGCTTGGCGCTTGGGTATTTCCCAAGCCCAGAGTTTTGCATCGTACATGGACTTCAATCAGACTCACCTCCATGATTACTACAGATTGGAGCATCAATTCTGGTGGAATCCTATCTTCTTCTGTGTCAGGAGAAGTCCTCACTTTCTGGTAGAGGATTCTACATCTCCAGCACATGCCTGATGGCAAAAAGAGAGCACAGCTGGTTAATTTGGGGGGCAGCAGCTACTGCCTCGAATAGAGGACTTATGCTGAAGACCTTCAGAAGGCCCAGATGGGAGGAGGCGGGGCTGATGTCACAGCGATACAACGCATACAGGGCTCCGTGGGATAGCGCCGAATTCGACCTGCTTGAATGTTCCGAGGGACCTAAATCACCCTGGAGGAGTGATGAAGACAGAGAGGACACCCTGGGGATCACAAGGAGACTGCAAACTCCTTGTTTGATTCAGGGGAAGCTCTCAAGCCGGCGGGAAGAAAAAGACGGCCATTACGTGCCTGACCAGAGCTGTGACAGCCGACCAATGAAGCAAGCATTGAATTTGAGGAACAATGTGATTGATCTGGGTGAGATTTTCCCAACTCCAGTTGTGGAATTAGCCCCCTTAAAATAAGTTTGGGAGAAAGTGGGACTCAAAAGAGAGGAGGTGGAACTGATTGTTTTCCACCCCCAAGAATAGCACCGAGCAAACTTGAGTCTGAGGCAGAACTAAAGGAGAGAACAGAACAAGAAGGTGAAAGGATAAAAGAACAGAGAGGAACAAGAGTGATTAGAACAATAAGACCTATCTTTAAGTAAACCATGGAAGACAAAATACCGGTAAAACTACTGTCGATCAACATAAACGGATTGAATTCGCCTATGAAAAGGAAAAGAATTTTTAATAGATTAGGAAAACTGAAAGTAGATTTTATTTGTCTCCAGGAGGTTCACATTTAAAAAACAACACCAAGATTACTATATTTATTCCAAACAATATCAATAAAATTGGGGGGGGGGATACTTTGAAGAACTAAACAAAACAATGCTAAAATATATTTGGCAAGGGAAAAAAGCAAGGATAAATCTGAAAATGTTGCAAGACTCCAAAAACAGAGGGGGCTACCAGATTGGGAAGTGTATTATCAGGCTTCAATACCTACCTGGGTGAAAGAATGGATTGGCTTGAGGAATAAAAGGCTATTGACCTTGGAGGGACATGATCTTGAGTTAGGCTGGCATGCCTTTTGTGGTATGGGAAAAATAAAATTCATAGCTATTTCCAAAGACACTATATTAGGAATGCACTACTATTAGTATGGGAGAAAATTAAAGAACAACATTATCTGAAAAGGTCTGGCTCTCCATAATGGAGACATTGATTTATCCAAATGTAATAGATATAGAGAATGTTACCATATATAAAGATATTTTAAATGAAGAGGAGGAATGTCAACTTGCAAAGCTTTCAAGTTGCCATAAGTAGGATGGGGCAGAACTGACGGAGTGGCTGATTGCACTAACCGAAATTACATTCCACAAATGTTTCTTTTACTGATTGTGTCCTAGGTTACCGGAGTCAGAAGGAGGGGTGTGGGGTTCCAACCCACCAACGTGGTTCCTTGGAGAATGTGATTTATGACATGTCCAATGAGAAGGGGGGAAACAGGGTCATGAGGGTACGCAGCCTACGAGGGCTCAGTTCTGACTGCATCGGGAATATTGCCGAAATGTCACTCCTAATAAATCTTTGTATTTCTTTTGGAGTTTGGCTCATGGCTCATGAATTAATTAGGGCATCTTTCGGAAACTTCACAGACAGTCAGAACTGATAAATCAACAAGATTGCAGGGCTACCTGAGTCCCGCACTCCCAAACCACTTCCTGACATCTGGGGGGCTTGGAGAGAAAATCAGGCAAACACGGCAGAAGGTGGGCTATCTGAAGAAAGCCTGCTAGAAGCTACTGCAAAGGAGGAGGTTCCATGGCCCAGCAGCTTGATTGCAGCTGGAGTGCAGCCCCTCCCAGACATCAAAGCGGAGACTGCCATTCCAGGGATCGAAGCAAAAAAGGATGAGGAAATTAACCGCTAGAGCTGCTGAAACTGAATTCCTCTACCCAAATGCCCAGGAAAAGAGAAAGCCTCGGAGTGAGCTGGGAAGAGCGGATTGGATGTGGGACTGGGAACGAGCCAGGCTCCCAAAGCGTCTTATACACCAGTGAATCTTATAGTCCACAAAATACGGTATTTATCACAGCAGGTGGACGGAGGCGTTGCTGGGAACAACATGTTGGGTTCCTGGCTGTGTGTTTATTCCTCATGCTCCCTGTTTGTGTCTTGGAAATTCTGACCTTCTCTTGCCAAGGGAGCTCTTGTGCATGTATTTCAGTTTGTGTCACGGTGTGAATATTGTCAGTTGTATGTCTATTCAGGCTGCTGCATCCCTATTCTAATATTATGGTACATTCCAATACAAGCAGAACATGTGATATGATCTTCTACGCATGTCCACATTCCTGATCCACCATTAATCACTTTTGACTTGGCTCTGACCTGAACGGTCGCGTTTTCTTAGCAAAGATGTAATTAATCAGGATTTATTGTTTTTGTACCGAAATAAATATTTTCTATTAGACTTTTAATCTCGGCTTTATTTCTAACTGTCTGAATTCCAAGTAAAGATCCAAATCGCCTCTATGAGATTTATTCTCACCTTCACAGGTTGGCCTGGTGGACTTCAGTTTGTTTGGTGAACTTATTTGTTGGAGCAACTTTCCATTGTTTTATGGACTATTGGGCATTGCCTTGTGGACTAGCCTTGGTCTGCTTGTGGCTGGAGTTATTTGGGACAGTTCTGAGGCTGGGTGAAGGGAATTGCTGGGGAACATTAAAAAAAACTCTCTAAACCACACTTACGTACGTACGTACGTACGTACGTACGTATGTACGTGTGTGTGTGTGTGTGTGTGTGTGTGTGTGTGTGTGTGTGTGTGTGTGTGAGTACACTGATCTTCTTCAGGAGCAGGATTATGGGTTTTCTAGTGCTTCCCAGACCATTTGTTGGACTTTTCTTTGATTCCTGAGCCCCTGATATTTTCTCCTCTGGAGTAAGTCCATTGAGGCCTCCCAAACAGGAATGTAGAACATTTTGAGACTTACAGGAAATGGAAAAATGGCTGCATAGTTTCTTCTTCTTCCTTTCTGACCCATGTTCAAAACGCTGTTTCTAGGGAAGGGTCTTGTGGGGGTCCTGGCTGCAACTCTCAGGGAGTCACTCTCCCATCCACCCCAGTTCAGTCAACACAGAAAGACACAGAGGTGGGGATCAGTGGCTGTGTTTTTTTCACTTACATTTCATGAAGCAAATCAGGAGAATCAGAACTCCCAAGATTGACGCAGCGACAATCCCCCAAGGAAACCGCCTCTCTGTAGCAAAAGGAGGAGAAACATGGTTCTGATTAGATAGATGTTGAGTTCCCTGAAGTGGAGATAATGAGCAATGAGAGCATTTCCCAAACTGCAATGGCAGTTAAAGAAGTTATAGTTAAAGAAGGAGAAACATGGTGGCACCTACCCCCCGGCAAGATTGGCAAAAATGTTTCCTCACCTATCACCCAAGTGTTGGAAATGCAAACAAGAATATGGAACATATTACCACATGTGATGGACATGTTCAGAAATTAAGAAATATTGGAAAAAATTACAAAATTGGATTGAGGAGATAACAAAACAAACCATATAATTCAAACCAGAAATCATCTTATTAGGAATAGTGAAAATGAAAATAAGCAAACAGGTCCATTATCTCATACTTCACATAATTACAGCAGCCAGAATCCTATATGCACAGCACTGGAAAATCGACATAACACCTTCTAACACAATGTTAATAACCAAGATATTAGACTGTGCAGAAATGTGTAAACTAACAATGAAACTACAGGATAAAGAAAATTCAGAATACTACAAAATCTGGGAAAATTGGTATAAATGGTTGGAAAACAAACAAACAAAATAAACAAACTTAACATGTTAAGGGTGATGGATAGAATAAATAAATTAAAATAGATTGATGATAAATTAAGAAAATAACAACTGAAGATATTGAAACGATAATGATACGCAAAAGCTGTACTATATATTCATAATTACTACTTCTCATTTTAATGTATGTACCCCTTTTTTCTCTTTTTTTCTCTTTTTTTCGTATGTATATATACACTTCGTTTAACCTAGACTATACTGTTCATGAAACTACATATTGCTATATATACTTGATTTGTATGTATGTATGTATGTATGTATATATATATATATATATATATATATATATATATATATATATATATATATATATATATATATATATATATATATATATATACACACACATACATACATTACATACATACATACATACATACATACATACATACATACATACATACATACATATATATATATATATATATATATATATATATATATATATATATATATATATATATATATATATATACTTTTTTGTATGTCCTTTTCGTAAGAAGTTAAAGAAGGAGAAACATGGTGGGTTGTTGGGTTTTTTGGTAAACTTTTATTATAAAACAAACACTTTGATGTTTGTTCTTCCTTCGTGCTTTCAGTACATATTCATATTTAATTTTGAAGAAAAGTCAAATAATGAAAACGCTTCTAACGTTAATATCTAAAACTGTAATTAATATTGGGAGAACATCCACTTTTTCCTTCTCTACTTTTAACATTCCAAGGCACCTAATAAAATAGTAACAGTCTAAATGTATTTTATGAACACAGTATCGTTGTATTGAAATAACATTGTATCAAAATAGAGGTTTTGATTGAGATTGTCTAGATCAGGACTAAACAACCTTGCCAACTTTAGGACCGGTAGACTAGAGATGTGAAGGCCCGGAAAAAAACCAGAAAAATTTGGAAAAAACCCGGGTTTTTTCCATTTTTTCCCTGAAGGCTTTTTTGTTTTTTTCCAAAAAATTGAAAAAAGAAAAAAAAAACATTGTGGAATATTTTATTTTAACATGATGAATAAAATTTTTAAGACAGGGTGTTCAAATATTTTCCAAATCATTTCTTTAAAAACTGTATGATATCAGATTATTCTAATTTCTGTGCACTGAGTGAGGACAAGCAAGTCCTAGGTAACAAAGTGAACCCTCCAATGCAACAGTATGCATTTCTTCCTTTAGGAGGTGCTGCTATTGTAACAAAAAAAAGGTTTCAGTTTTGCTTTTGCATGTTAGTGGGTGTGTTTGGTTTGTTCTGTCCTCTTCACTAGGCCTCAAAAGCATTGGAAGAAAATACAGAACAACAAAAAGGACCTGTGCTGAATGAAGGGACTTATGAGAATGGGGTTTTTATTTTTATTTTTATTTAATACTGTGGAGAGGAAATATGAAAAATGGTTACTTTTGGTTTTGAAAATTGTTTTGTGGAGGCTTTTTGGCTGTTCCACATAAACTAGTAAGCAGTTCAGGAGATTGTTGCTCCCTTTGTTACAATTACAAATAAACATTATAAAAAAGTAAATTCTGTTTGTGATAATTGTTTGGCTACACTATATTTTTAATATGCTAGTTGTGATAATTTTATGCCAAGTCAAATTGTCCATAGTCATATTTTATGTTCCTAAAGTAACAGAATGACTTTCAATCTTAAAAAGACAAAAAAGTGTTAATGTAGCATTTTTTTTTCAATTTTTCCGAAAATTTCCGTTTCCCCCCTGAAAAAAACGGAAAAAAATCGGGGTGGGGGGGTTCCGAGCTTTAAAATTTCTGGAAATTTTACATCTCTACGGTAGATTTCAAACTCCTAGAATGATGAGACAGATCCTGAGTTCTCTGAACTGGAGGTACTGAGCAATGGAAGCATTTCGGAAGCTGTGCTAGTCTCCAGGAAGTGCCCCCACCTGAAGGAAGCCCCCCCCCCGTCCTTCAAGACCATTCCTTCTGACCCCTGCAGCCTTGGAGGGGAGGGGCTTCCTTCAGGTGGGGGCACTTCCTGGGGGTTGCAGAAGGCAGAAGAAAAGGCCTTGAAGGACCGAAGGAAGAGCCACAATCAAGGCAGCAGTCCGATAAGGACTTCTTGAGAAATCAGTTTAAATGTGTCAAAGGGGCCCTATCAGATAATCCTCCCAGAAAGCGAACGTTGTTTCGGCTTCGTAGTATAGATATGTTATGAAAGAATGTTTCATAATATAAAACATAAAATTAGGTTTTCTTTCTGGGAGGCTTATCTGATAGCTAGTCCTGTAGAAGCACCGAAAAAACAGTAAAGTGACCTTTCTTTCTTTCTTTCTTTCTTTCTTTCTTTCTTTCTTTCTTTCTTTCTTTCTTTCTTTCTTTCTTTCTTGTTTGCTTGCTTGCTTGCTTGCTTGCTTTTTTTCTTTTTCTTTCTTCCTTCCTCCCTCTTTTTCCTCCCTCCTTCTTTCTTTTTCTTTCTTTCCTTAATTTCCTTCCTTCTCTTTCTTTTTTTCTTTCTCTCTTTCTTTCTCTTTCTTTCTCTTTCTTTTTCTTTTTCTTTCTTTCTTTCTTCCTCCCTCTTTCTTTCTTTCTCTCTCCCTCCCTCCCTCCCTCCCTCTTCCTTCCTTCCTTCCTTCCTTCTTTCTTTTCTTTCTTTCTTCCTTTCTTCCTACCCTTCTTTCTTTTTCTTCTTTTTCTTTCTTTCCCTCTCTCTCTTTCTCTCCTCCCTCTCCCTCTCTCTCTCTCTCTCTCTCTGTGTTGCAACATTTTGTGACAACCAGAAGTGATTTACAGGCCATAAAGCACCACTTCTGAGGCTGTTGTGATTTCATGTGGTTGTTAAATGACCATTCTTAACTCCCAGACTGCCTGTATATCATACCAACCATGCCCTGCCCTGCACTGTCTTGCCTTTCCTTGCTCTGCCGTGCCATGCCATGCTGTGCCCTGCTGCCCCTACCATATCTTCATACCTTTGTCCTCAAATTCCCACTTTCAGCCCCCACCCCACATAAAAAATCACTTCTCTCCCATCACTAAACACAGGACGATACTTCCTGTTCTCCAGTTTGAAATGATACAGCAGAAAACTTAACATTCTGGGGACCGCATTCTGCCTCATACTTCCCTCCGACCAGTTAGGGCCCACAGAGTGGGCCTCCTCCAGGTCCCGTCAGCCAAGCAATGCAGGGCCAAGCAGGGCCTTCTCTGTGGGGGGCCCCGTGCTCTGGAACCAACTCCCCCCAGAGATCCGAACTATCCCCACCCTGCTTCCGAAAAGCCGTCAAGACATGGCTCTTCCTGCAGGCAGGGGGTTGAGACTAATTCCATCTGAACTCTCCCCCGGTATGTTTGGTGGTGAAGATTTTAATTTTTTTAATTTTTTAACTCTGTTTTTAACTGTTGTTTATTGTATAGTGTTCTTCCACAATGTTGTACGCCGCCCTGAGTCCCTCGGGAGTAGGGCGGCATAGAAGAACCAAATAATAAATAATAAATAAATAAATTCTTCTCCCTACACTTTCCAGCATTGCTGAAGCATCTATTTCTACAGGTCCCAAAGGTGGCTAAGAAAGCTAAGTTGTCTTTTAAAAAGCACTTTTGGGACAACCACGAGCCAAGATGGTTGAGAATCTCCACAGATAAGTCTATATGTCATAATCGCTCAGCCCCTCACCTGTTTCCTCCTTCCAGGCCAAGATCAGGGGTTCTGGCAAGCCGTCATGCTCCAGGTGACACCGAAAACGGTCCCTCTCCTTGGGGTCGATCTCAATGCTGATTCTGACATAATAGGTCCCATTTGAGTTTGGGGCCACATTCTTACGGTTGGTCTCATGTTCCCAGTTCTCTCCGTCCCTCATCCAGGTGGCCTGGATCTCCTTGGGGTAGAAGCCAAAGGCCTGGCAGATGAGGACCTCCAGGTTGTCATTAACCACTTTGCGAGTCACCTTCCCCACTGGGGGCTCTGCAAAAGAAAAACACCACCACCAGAGTTCCCGGGATTTTCTGGTCAGGTAATTTAATAACAGTGAAGACTTTATCTGGTCATCCTCTCCCACTGCTCCTTCTCTTCTCCTGAGCCCGTGGGACCTTCAAAGATGGAGCATCGAAGTTCTTTACATTTATTTTTCAAAGGGATACACAGAATTTTGGGTAAGGTTCTCAGGCTGACCCAAATAATTGTAATGCTCGGGGTTTGATTCAGTTTTGACATTACAAACTGAATGTGTTCAAGTTATTCAGGAACAGCCTCATCTTTTGGTTCAGGAATGGGACAACTTGCCACAGCCAACTGACCATGGCCAACTCACTGTGAGACAACTTGCCGCAGCCAACTGACCATGGCCAACTGACCATGGCCAACTCACCACAGCCAACTCACCATGGCCAACTCACTGCAGGACAACACACCATGGTGAACTCATTGTGGGACAACTCACCATGGCCAATTCACCATGGCCAACTCACCATGGCCAACTCGCCGCAGCCAACCCGCCGTGGCCAATTCACCATGGCCAAATTGCCGCAGCCAACTCACCATGGCGAACTCACTGAGGGACAACTCACCATGGCCAACTCGCTGCGGGACAACACACCATGGCCAACTCGCTGCGGGACAACACACCATGGCCAACTTGCTGTGGGCCAACTCACCATGGCCAACTCGCTGAGGGCCAACTCACCATGGTCAACTCGCTGTGGGCCAACTCACCATGGCCAACTCGCTGTGGGCCAACTCACCATGGCCAACTCGCTGCGGGACAACACACCATGGCCAACTTGCTGTGGGCCAACTCACCATGGCCAACTCGCTGAGGGCCAACTCACCATGGCCAACTCGCTGTGGGCCAACTCACCATGGCCAACTCGCTGTGGGCCAACTCACCATGGCCAACTCGCTGTGGGCCAACTCACCATGGCCAACTCGCTGTGGGCCAACTCACCATGGCCAACTCACCATGGCCAACTCACTGTGGGCCAACTCACCATGGCCAACTCACCATGGCCAACTTGCTGTGGGCCAACTCACCATGGCCAACTCACTGCAGAACAATTTAACAATTCTATTGAATTTTTTACAATAAATAAAAATGATTTTAATTTTTGCCATTCACATTTCATTCTGTCCCTCCTTCTGCATCCTTTCTTTAATGATGCTATTCCACCATTTCTTTGATATTAGTGTAACTCAGTGCTTCTCAAATAGTGGGGCGGGCCCCCCTGGGGGGGTGCGGAGCAATGCCAGGGGGGGCGCGTGACCACAGGAAACGTGCTTTTTTTTGCAGCAGGGAGTAGGGGTTTTTTGCACCAAACAATAGCACACAGCACAGAGCAGGAGATATGAAGTGCAGATAACAAACCCTTAAGAGACACCATGGAAAAATATTTAACAGGGATGAAAAGAAAGGAGGAGAGAGACGGAGATAATGAGACAAACGTAAGTCTCCTGA
The DNA here is from genome assembly GCA_023053685.1 of Diadophis punctatus similis. NCBI lineage: Eukaryota > Metazoa > Chordata > Lepidosauria > Squamata > Dipsadidae > Diadophis > Diadophis punctatus. The sequence goes on from JALIGW010000002.1 coordinate 237,221,180, forward strand.
AAGCTAAGACGAGGAAATATGATGAAGCATATGTAGCGCTTGGCTTCACTGTGACTACGGTGGGAGACGAGGAAAGACCGGTATGTTTACTGTGTCTAAAAATGTTTGCAGCGGACAGCATGAAGCCAAATAAATTAAGGCGTCATTTAAACACATTACACCCCAATCACGCTGATAAACCGCTTGAGTTTTTTTCAGCGAAAACGTGCCGAATATTGCAAGCAATCTTTCCGGCGGAGAGTTGGGAGGGGTGCAAAATGTTTACTTCTTCCTGGGGGGGGGGGCGTAACAGAAAATAATTGAGAAGCACTGGTGTAACTCTTGTCCTGCAGCAAGTTGTCCTGTGGCGAATTGTCCTGCAGCGAGTTGGCTGTGGTGAGTTGATCGTGGCAAGTTGGTCCTGGTGGATTGTCATAGACTCTTTGGTTCAGCCCCAAAACACAGGATGTGAGAATTAACAACTCCCCCTTCTGCGTTGCAAGAGTTCCTCACAGAAATGCAAATGGATCTCAGTCTTCATTTCTCACTTAATGAGTTTCCTTGTTTTCTCTTTGATAAACTTATCTTAGGGCTCATTGAAAATTCTTTTCCCCATTGTCCTACAGTAGTCTGAATACTGAGATCTCTTTTCACCATGCATCTGAAGGGCAGAAACAGTACACATATACTCATTTTGTAACCATCCATTTAGTGACGGTTCCAAAGTTACGACAGCACCGGGGAAAAAAATGACTTGACCAGTTTTCACACTGACAGCGATTGGCGCATCTCCATGGTCAAATGATCAAAATTTGGGCACCTAGCAATTGATATGTACAGGTGTCCTCGACTTACAACAGTTCATTTAGCGACCCGTTCAAAGTTTCAACGGCACTCAAAAAAAGTGACTTACAACCATTTTTCACACTTAACAACCATTGGGGCATCCCCATGGTCATGTGATCAACATTCAGATGCTTGGCAAGTGACTCATATTTATGACGGTTGCAGGGTCCCAAAGTCGCATGATCGCCTTTTGTAATCTTCTCACAAAGCAAAGTCCATGGGGAAGCCAGATTCACTTAACGACCGTGTGACTAACTTAACAAGGGCAGCGAGATTCACTTAGCCACATTTACAAGAAAGGTCGTAACATAGGGCAAAATTCGCTGAACAAACATCTCCCTTAGCGACAGAAACGTTGAGCTCCATTGCGGTCCTAAGTTGAGGACTACCTATATTTATGACAGTCGCACTGTCCTGGGAGTCATGTGATCACCTTCCCAGCCGGCTTCCGACAAGCAAAGTCAATGGGGGAAGCCAGATTCATTTAATGACAGCATGGTCCGCTTAACGACAGCAGTGATTCGCTTCACAGTTGTGGCCAAAAGACCATAAAACTCACTGACAACTGCCTTGCTTAGTAACTGAAATTTTTGGACGCAACTGTGATCGTAGGTCAAGGACTACCTGTATAGGGAGGGGGAGATGAGGGAATTAACAGAGGGATAGAATCAAGATCACATGAAGTGTTAATACCAATTTATAATGCCTTAGTATGGCCACACTTGGAATACTGCATCCAGTTTTGGTCACCACGATGCATAAAGAATGTGGAGACTCTAGAAAAAGTGCAGAGAAGAGCAACAAAGATGATTAGGGGACTGGAGGCTAAAACATACGAAGAACGGTTGCAGGAACTGAGTATGTCTAGTTTAATGAAAATAAGGACCAGGGGAGACATGATAGCAGTCTTCCAATATCTCAGGGGTTGCCACAAAGAAAAGGGAGTCAAACTATTCTCCAAAGTACCTGAGGGTAGAACAAGAAGCAATGGGTGGAAACTAAACAAGGAGAGAAGCAACTTAGAACTAAGGAGAAATTTCCTGACAGAGAGAACAATTAACCAGTGGAACAGCCTGCCTCCAGAAGTTGTGAATGCTCCAACACTGGACATTTTTAAGAAGATGTTGGATAACCATTTGTCTGAAGGGGTGCAGGGTTTCCTGCCTAAGCAGGGGGTTGGACTAGAAGACCTCCAAGGTCCCTTCCAACTCTGTTGTTGTTGTTGTTGTTGTTGTTGTTGTTGTTGTTGTTGTTGTTGTTATCATCAAAAGAAACATTGCAGAATGGCGGGAGGGAGGCATTTGGCCACTCACCTGTCTTCCTCAGAGCCTCCTTCCTGCATTTCCTGTATTTCTGCAGCCAATTAATGCAGGTGTCCTCCAGGTAGACTTTACTTTGGTGGGACCACCAATCCTCATCCCACTCCTCCTTGACCTCCTTGGCCTGGGGATGATCTGCCACCCATCTGAGGGTCTCCTTCTGGAACCTGATGAAGTTCGTCCCATTGTAGCCATAACGGAAAACTCCAACTTTCTTCCCATCTTCCCGGAGCTCACAGCCCAAAATCGCCTGCCAGGTATGAAGCCCTGAAAGCGATCCAGAGAGGGGTGGGTGAGAGGGTACAGGTGGTCCTCGACTTACAACAGTTCGCTTAGTGACCGTTTAAGCTACGGCGACACTGAAAAAAAGTGACCTAGGAACCATTTTTCACACTTAGGACCATTGCCGCATCCCCACAGTCACATGATTTCCATTTAGATTCTTCACAACTGACTCTCCTTTGTGACGGTCACATGGCAACCTCCTGACAAGCAACGTCCATGGGGAAGCCAGATTCACTTAACAGCCGGGTTACTCATTTAAGAACTGCAGTGATTCACTTAACGGATGTGGCGAGAAAAGTCGTAAAATGGGGCAAAATGGGACTTAACACATGTCTCACTTAGCAATGTCAATTTGGGGCTCCATTGCGGTTGTAAGTTGAGGAACGACCTGTACAGCAGAAAGATTGTCAGGTAAATCACAGAGAGCATACAGGACACACAGAGCAAAAAGACGGGGAAACCAGGAAATTTCCCCTTTACTCCCACAGCAACCAATCACAGCTCAGATTCCCTCATGCAATGGCCAGCTCTCTTGAACCAGTTAGCTGTAACGGTGGGTTCTTATTCATTGTCCAACCCTTCACTGCTCCAGCAATTAAATTTTAAATATCTTAACAATGGTCACGAAACGAACTGATGCAACTCAAGGGCTATCTGTTGTGGCCCATTGGCCGCCAGCCCCTCCAGCAGCCGAATCAGATGAGGAGGAGATGTGGGAGTCAGGATCAGCATCAAGGCAACCTGAGAACTCCGAGGGGGAAGAGGGAATGGAGCTGTCGGAGGGAGGGAGGGAGGGAGAGAGGGAGGGAGAGAGAATAAGAGAGAGAAAATAAGAGAGAGAGAGAGAGAGAGAGAGAGAGAGAGAGAGAGAGAGAGAGAGAGAGAGAGAGAGAGAGAGAGAGAGAGAGAGAGAGAATGGGAGAGAAAGAGAATGGGAGAGAAAGAGAAGAGAGAGAGAATGGAGAGAGAGAATGGGAGAATAGGAGAGAAAGAGAGAATGGGAGAGAGAATGGGAAAACGAGAGAGAATGGAGAGAGAGAATGGGAGAATGGGAGAGAAAGAGAGAATGGGAGGGAGGGAGGGAGGGAGGGGGAGGAGAGAGAGAGAGAGAGAGAGAGAGAGAGAGAGAGAGAGAGAGAGAGAGAGAGAGAGAGAGGGAGGCGGAGCCTGGGCCGTCCGTCAGCCCTCAGATGGAGAGTCAACAGCCCCCAGGTCTGGAGGTGGCTGATGAGGAAGAGGAGGAACAGCTGGGTCCAGTGCCTGACGCGTGGAAGCACAGAAGGCAGAGGAGAGGAGAGCATTGGAAATCTGTGGGCTGATCCTTGGGACGGGAGACCCACCGCTGCTAGCGAAGCCCTACCCTAGCTCTGGGGATAAAAGGCAGGGGGCGGAGAGGAATAGATGTGGAAGACAACTAACTATTCATCTCCCCTGCTGGACAGACTTAGCCTGAGGTGAAAGAGACACTTTTTGCCGGGGCTGCTGGCACTAATAAAGGAATCATTGCTTCAACTACAGAGGGTTTGTTGTGTTTGGGGAGCTGGGTCAGAACACTACCTGTATTCCTCTCCTCAGGCCCTCTCCCCTCCATTAAAGTATCTCAGGCAAGGAGCCTTGTCCTTATCTGGCTAGTAGAGGGAACCCCAATCTCTCCTTCCCCTCTTTATCCCTCGGGGGGGGGGAGAGGCAGTCTTTTAATGACTGCCCTGCCTTCACCTTCTAAGTACTTGATAGGCTGGTGGTAAATTGGCACTGCTGTTGACTGACGAAGGGCCCCCGTTTCCCAGGCTTCAATCACTTCCCTGGCTGTTTTTGTGCCTGCTTGTCCAACAATCTTAGTAGCTGCAAAATTGAATGAATCTTTTAGTGATTCCTGCAATTAGCTCTTTTTGGGTAGGTCCGGACCATGTCTAAGGGTGGGAGGAAGTGTTGGGGGGGGGCTGGGAAGTCATATCTTTGCAGGAAAGGAAGTCTAATCTGGACATCAAATGTAGCACTGCCTCTGCTCACCATCAGTCGAGTGGTTGAGTCCTGACGAGTCCTCCAGCTCACCCCTGAAGACCCACTCAAGGGACAGAAAGGTCTCCTCCTCCATTTCCTTCATCCCGGACACCAGAGGCTCCATCCTCTTGGTGAGGTTGTTGTAGCGAGTGATGGGCTGGTCATTCAGGTAGCCCCTAATGAAGGACAGAGGCAGCTCGTGGCTGGGCTCTAATAGTCGCAGGTAGAAATAATGCAGGGAGTGCGAGCCTGGGAAGGGAGAAGAGCAGAATTAGGGGGTCTGTACTGCACTTCCAGCCCCTCCAAAATTTAATGTCACACAGTAGCCCCCTCCCCTGTAACAAGTAGGCAGCTAGCTTTCACATCTGCTTGGGAAGGTTCATGACTTTAAACGCAAGGAGAAAGCTCCCTCATCCGTTGGCTGACCTTCAAAATATATGGGCAGGCCCATATCTGGTTAAGTTGCTCCCCACCCCCCACAGTTCCTCTGGGGAGGGGGGAGGAGGATTCCCAGCCAGCTGGTGGTAGTCTGACTTGATTAGAGCTGAAGTGGTGCAGTGGTTAAATGTTGCGACTGCAGGCTGACTGCTAGTTCAGCAGTTCAGCTGTTCAAATCTCACTAGGCTCAAGGTTGACTCAGCCTTCCATCCTTCCGAGGTCGGTAAAATGAGGACCCAGATTGTTGAGGGCAATATGCTGAACTCTGTAAACCGCTTAGAGAGGGCTGTAAAGCACTATGAAGTGGTATATAAGTAAAGTGCTATTGCTATATTATAACCTCCCCGCTGCCAATCACAGGGAGTCAAAATTCAGAATTAGAATCAGAATAGAGCTGGAAGGGACCTTGGAGGTCTTCTGGTCCAGCCCCCTGCTCAAGCAGGAGAACCTATACCAGGGGTCAGCAACCCGCGGCTCTGGAGCCGCATGTGGCTCTTTCATCCCTGCTGCGGTTCCCTGTTGCTCAAAATGTGCGTCACAATTGCCAATGTGCAACACCTACTGACGCGCAATTTATTAAGCTTTTCGACCTCTGGTAGGCCAACCATGGATAAATCCAAGAAAAGAAAAGTTTCAGAAGAAAACAGAATCTTTAATTCAACTATATATGCTAGTTTTGTGGCTGCTCAGGAAATAGTCAGGCATGGGAAGAGTTTTGTGGCTCCCGGTGTTTTCTTTTCTGTGGGAAATGGGTCCAAATGGCTCTCTGAGTGTTTAAGGTTGCCGACCCCTGACTTATACCATCTCAGTCAAGTGACTGTCCAGTCTCTTCTTAAAAACCTCCAGTGATGGAGCACCCACGATTTCTGGTGGCAAGCTGTTCCACTGGTTAATTGACCTCACTGTTAGGAAGTTTCTCCTTAATTCCAGGTTGCTTCTCTCCTTGATTAGTTTCCATCCTTTGGTTCTTGTCCTGCCTTCAGGTGCTTTGGAAAATAAATTGACCCCCTCCTCTTTGTGGTAGCCTCTCAAATACTGGAATACTGTTATCATGTCCGCTCTAGTCCTTCTTTTCTCTAGGTTAGCCAAAGCCAAATGCTGCAACCGTTCTTCATATCTTTTAGTCTCCAGGCCTTTAATCATCTTAGTTGCTCTCCTCTGCACTTTTTTCCAAAGTCTCAACATCTTTTTTGTAATGTGGTGACCAAAACTGGATGCAGGGTTCCAGGTGTGGCCTTTATAAAGCGGTACTAAGACTTCATGTGATTTTGATTCTTTTTTTTTCCTTAAAAGTTTTTTATTGTATTTCCATGTGGACATTTCACATATTTATCATCTCATTTCAATCTTTTATACATTCATTTCATATTTATACATATTTCTTGTATTTATCTTATTGCTTTATTTTAGTTCAGGATTGCTTTTTCTTCCATCCTCCCTTTATCTTATAACCCCTCCTTCCACTTCTTCTTTCCTTCCCTTCTTCTCCTCCTGAACTACTTTCTTCCTCTCTCTCCTCACCTCTTCTCTTCTTCCTTGTTAAGGTGAGAATAAATCTCATAGAGGCAAAGTGGATATTTTTTGGAATTCAGACATTTAGAAAATAAAGCCGAGATTAAAAGTCTAATAGAAAATATTTATTTCGGTACAAAAACAATAAATCATATAGTTACATCTCGCTAATAAATCGTGACCGCTCCGGTCAGAGTCAAAGGCAGAAGAGAATAATGGAGAATCAGAAATGCACACATGCGCAGAAGATCACATCACCTGTCCTGCTTGTATTGGAATGTACCATAATATTAGGATAGGGATGCATCACCCTGCATAGACATACAACTGGCAATATTCACTACGTGACATTCCTCTCCTACCCTCTCTCATCTCTCACCTCTCTTTTCCCTCTTCTACTTACTTTCTCCTTCTTCTCCTTCCTTCCCTCCTTCTCTGCTATATTTTCTCCTTTCTGGGATGGTTTTCCAGCAACCCTGAATTGTACGTAATCTTATTTTATACCCAATTATTCCATTTATAATCTTTTACTTTAATTCTTTTCTTTAAATGTGTTTGCCATTTAAAATCTTCCCAATTTCTGGTTTTTTCCCCTTTTTCTCCCCCTCCTTCCCCCTCCCTTCCCCCTTCCCACCCACCCCTAAACCCCACCCCACCCCCTACCCTTTTTCAAATATTACTTCTGGGATATAACCTTATTCATATTCATATATATTTCTATACATTCCACATACCATAAATCATTTCTAAGTACATCCATACATTTTCCTAGATACAGTATATTCATTTTTTCCTAATCTTTACCACTTTAATCGTTTCACATCATCATCTAAATTTCTTTATCTAACATCCCTTATATTACATTTTTCTTTTCCATATGTTTTAATCCTCTTGGCCAGTCCCTCTTTTCCTCAATTTTATTTAAACTACTATAATTGCCCTTAATTTATAATTTAGCACTGAATCTCCAATGTGATTTTGATTCTATGCCTCTGTTTATACAACCCAGGATTATATTAACTTTTTGGATGGCTGCTGCACACTGCTGACACATTTAAATGATGGTCCACTAAGACTCCAAGGTCCCTCTCACAGTGACTGTTTTTGAACCAGGTTTCGCCTAATCTCTACTTGTACCTTTGGTTTTTCCCTCCCAAGTGTAAAACCTTGTTTTTTTCCACTTTAAATTTCATTTCATTGAAGGAACTAAGGTTCCATCTGAAGAGGATTTGATAAAAAAAATATGGATTGTGCCAAAATGAACAGAGTAACAATGAAAATTAAAGACAAAGGGACTCAGAATATTATAATGTTTGGATGAAATTTTATAGTTGGTTGGAGAATGAATATAGTTGAAAGTTAAGATAGAATAATTATTGTGTATAAAAGATAAGAAAATGAACATAGATAAATGACCCAGATGACAAAATGTATATGAATAAGGAAGTAGCAATACAGTAATATAAAAATATACCTAGAATTTAAGTATTTTGAAACAGATTTTTAACACAAGATAGATTCGAATAGCAATAGCAATAGCACTTAGACTTATATACCGCTTCATAGTGCTTTACAGCCCTCTCTAAGCAGTTTACAGAGTTCAGCATATTGCCCCCAACAATCTGGGTCCTCATTTTACCCACCTCGGAAGGATGGAAGGCTGAGTCAACCTTGAGCCGGTGAGATTTGAACAGCTGAACTGCTGAACTAGCAGTAGCCTGCAGTGCTGCATTTAACCACTGCACCATCTCAGCTCTTAAATAACAACTTATATAACAAATAACAATTCTGAATAACAACTTAAAATGTTAGTTGAAGAGATGTATTGGCTGTCTATCTGTTAAAATAAAATTAAAATAAATACACTCAAGAAAGGAGGAGGAGGAGGAAGAGGAAGTAGTGGGGAGGAGGAAAGAAGGAAGAAGGGGTAGTAGGAAAGGGGAGAGAAGGAGGAAGAAGGTAGAGGGAGGGGAGAAGGATAGAGGGAAGGGAGTGATTGGATTTGATATGTAGGATAGATAGGCAATCTAGTAGTAATATTGGATGTGGGATAAAAAAATCAGATTAAATCTTTGATAATATATTATGGTATATGTATGGATGTATGGATGTGAAGAATATTAAAAGAAAATAAAAAACCTTTTGAAAAAAAAATTCATTTCATTGGATAGGGCCCATCGTTCAAGCCTTATCAAGGTCTTTTTGGATCCTGAGCTTGTCTTCTGGCTTCTTGGCTATTCCCGCCAGCTTAGTGTCATCTGCAAATCTGATGAGTTCCCCTTCTATTAGCAATAGCAATACCTATTAGACTTATCAGGGGTGAAATTCAGCAGGTTCAGGCAGGTTCTATAGAACCGGTGGCGGCGATTATGCGCAGTTCAGAGAACTGGTAAATCGCGCCGCTGACTGGCCCCTCCCCTCCCACTTACTCCTTCTCTCCTCCTTTTCGATGCCATACACACAGAGCAAATAATGAGGAGGAGGCAAGAAGCAACCAGGTTGAACGCTAGAAGACTTGGCCAAACTTTTCTGTCGGTTCTGTGGGCGTGGCTTGGTGGGCGTGGCTTGGCTTGGCCATGCCCACCAAGCCGCGCCCACAGAACTGGTAAGGGGAAAATTTGAATGTCACCCCTGAGACTTATATACCGCTTCACAGTGCTTTACGGCAGGGGTCTCCAACCTTGGCCACTTTACATGCTGGCTGAGGAATTCTGGGAGTTGAAGTCCACCAGTCGTAAAGTGGCCACGGTTGGAGACCCCTGCTTTACAGCCTTCTCTAAGCGGTTTACATAGTCAGCCTATTGCCCCCAACAATTTTGGGTCCTCATTTTACCCTCCTCGGAAAGATGGAAGACTGAGTCAACCTTGAGCCTGGTGAGATTTGAACTGCCAAATTGCAGGCAGCAGAGGTAGCCTGCAGTACTGCACTCTAACCACTGCGCCACCGAGGCTCATGTGGTAGGAAGGAAGCACTTCCTTAGCAAAGTTTTTGACATGAGTCAAAAAATGAGTCAGCATGTTGCCCTCAACAATCTGGATTCTCATTTTACCAACCTTGTAAGGATGGAAGGCTGAGTCAACCTATTCCCTCCAATTCTCCTAAAGCTTCCTTTAATTGGATAACCCATTTCTCTGAAGTGATGTAGGGTTTCCTTCCTAAGCAGGGGGTTGGACTAGAAGACCTCCAAGGTCCCTTCCAACTCTGTGGTTGTTGTTGTTGTTGTTGTTGTTGTTGTTGTTGTTGTTGTTCCTTGTTTACACTGGGAGACCTGACTGTCTCCCCAGCAAAGTAATGCTGCCCCCATCAGGCCACAGTGAGGTTTTCTGATGGGGGAGTTCAATTTGAGGTAGCTCCTCCCTTTGCCAGGCCAGGAGGGGAAGGGGCGAGGCAGGATACAGATATAGTTGGAAGGAACCTTGTAGGTCATCTAGTCCTATAGCAATAGCAATAGCACTTAGACTTATATACCGCTTCATAGTGCTTTACAGCCCTCTCTAAGCGGTTTACAGAGTTCAGCATATTGCTCCCAACAATCTGGGTCCTCATTTTACCCACCTCGGAAGGATGGAAGGCTGAGTCAACCTTGAGCCGGTGAGATTTGAACAGCTGAACTAGCAGTCAGCTGGAGTAGCCTGCAGTAGCTGCATTTAACCACTGCACACCCCTGCCCAAACAGGAGACATTACGGTGTGGGTGAGTTCTAACTTACCTCGCCACCAGTTCGTTTCCTCCCGCACCGCGTGGCTGTGCGCGTATTGCACACTGTGTGGCGCGCGTGCTTTACGTGCATGCGCAGTGCCGAAAAACAAGCAAACAGTAGCAATAAAATAAAAAGCCAAAAACAAGATGGCGGCGCATGCGCAGTACCGGAAACTCGGCTTCTGCGCATGCGCAGAAGAAAAAAACAGCAAAAAATCCCCCATTTTTTTTTCAAAATAATAATAATCCAAAAACAAATGGTGGCATCCATGGACCGGCACAGACAGAACCAACTCCATGACATCACCACCGGTTTACCACCGGTTCTATAGAACCAGTGTGAACCGGGAGGAACCCACCTCTGCACTACACCATTTCTGACAAATGGCAGTCGAATCTCTTCTTGAAAGATCTCTCCAGTGATGAAGCTCCCACAACTTCCAAAGGCAAGTTGTGGCACAGTGGTTAAAAGCAGCACTGCAACCTACTTCAGTGACTGCTAGTTCAGCAGTTCAGCTGTTCAAATCTCACCAGGCTCAAGGTTGACTCAGCCTTCCATCCTTCTGAGGTCGGTAAAATGAGGACCCAGATTGTTGGGGGCAATATGCTGAACTCTGTAAACCGCTTAGAGAGGGCTGTAAAGCACTATGAAGCGGTATATAAGTCTAAGTGCTATTGCTATTCTGACTGTCAGAAAATTGCTCCTTATTTCTAGGTTGAATCTCTCCTTGATCAGTTTCCATCCATTATTCCTTGTCTGGCTTTCAGGTGCTTTGGGAAATAGGTTGACCTCTTCCTCTCTGTGGCAGCCCCTCAAATATTGGAAGATTGCTATCATGTCTCCCCTGGTCATTATTTTCATTAAACTAGACATACCAAGTTCCTGCAACCGTTCTTCGAATGTTTTAGCCTCCAGTCCTCTAATCATCCTGGTTGCTCTTCTCTGCACTTTTTCTAGAGTCTCCACAGCTATTTTATAGTGTGATGACCAAAACTGGATGCAGTATTCCAAGTGTGGCCTTACCAAGGCATTATAAATTGGTATTAACACTTCACATGATCTTGATTCTATCCCTGTTAATTCCTTCATCTCCCCCTCCCTATACAGGTAGTCCTTGACCTACGATCACAGTTCAGTCCAAAAATTTCAGTTTTGGTGACCAAAACTGGATGCAGTATTCTAGGTGTTGTCTTACTAAGGCTTTATAGCAGTGTTTCCCAAAGTGTGGTACGCGTACCCCCAGGGGTACGGGAAGAGTTTGGTGGGGGTATGCGTTGCACCGGGGTTTGATGGGGATCACGTGGGAATATCCACTGCACCGTGCTTAGCTGCGCCCACAGAACAAGGAAAGAAATAGCCGTGTATCACAGTTTTTACATGGGAACTGGGGCCATCGTACATCGTATCGCAACTCATTATGGCGGGAACTTCTGCGCATCCTTCGCGCAGCTTGGGTTCGGCTATTTTTAAACTGCGGGAACATTAACAGTTGACGTTGAGCTGCGGAGCTGTTTAAACGCCGGAGAATTGCAGTGTTATCTAACGGTTAGACAGTCTTGTGAGGCGTGACACGGCGTGAATATACTGCACTTCGTTCCAGAGACAAC